>JADBJO010003142.1:197500-200000 GCA_016801955.1 Conus betulinus | reverse complement strand
TCATTTGTTTGTATTACCTCACTCCCACTTAATGTCATATCAAGAACTGTGATATGGTTCAAGGTAGTTTAACATAGTGTAGTACAAAGGGGAAAATGCGTCAGTTATAAATGTGTCATCAGTGATTTTTTTGGGGGGGGGGGGGGGGGGGGGGGGGTGGAGGGAGGTGGTGTCGTGGGGAACAGTGATGACAACGTAATTGTGTTACGGTGGCGATTTTGGTGGGTCCTGAAATGTACTTTTGGAGGTACCGCCTTAATGAAGGGGAGAAGGAAAGATGTTAGTCTGGAAAACGCAAAACACACACTAAATATTTTGAACACATACACTAAACAACACATGCTGTATACGTGACAAATTTGTAGTTTTAACTGGCTTTCAGCCCTGATATACAGTGTCCCTGGTCAGTTGGGCTTATAACTTGACTTGAACATAGCCTACATATGTCACCACTCAGCCTTACATGACCCGTCCTTAATCCATGACATGATCCGTTCCAGCTATGCGGGGGCCTGCACTGCGAGATCATCCTGGGCTACTCCAAAGGGGCGGGCTACAAGCCGGGCATGCGCATGGAGGGCAACGCCTTCCGCAACGCCTGGACCGCCGTCTTCGTGGACGGCTCGTGGCGCCTGGTCAACTGCACGTGGGCCGCGCGGCACGTCACGGGCCACCGGGACTCCCTGCCGCAGCTGTTCTACAAGTACGACGAGTTCTACTTCCTGACGGACCCCGAGGACTACGTGTACCCAGCACTACCCGGACGACCCCAACTGGCAGCTCCTGGACATCCCCTTTGCCCTTCTCCGAGTTCCTCAACCTCCCTGTGGTCAAGTCCCCCTTCTTCAATTACGGGCTGAAGTTCTTTCCAACTACGGGGCCACTCTGAACACGGACACGGGCATGGTGGAGATTCGCCTGGTGACGCCCAAGATCATGGGGTTCGGCTCTCTGCTGGAGCCGGTGACGAAGTCGTCGTCGGAGCCCAAGCAGTACGACGGGAGGGTGCTGCTGCGGTACGTGAAGAACGAGGCCATTTTCACGGTGGCCTTGCCGGGACCCGGGCTGTACTACTTCACGGGTGTACGTCGGGGATTACTGGAACTCGGAGTGCTTGGAGAGCGCCTGTTCTTTCCTCGTCAACTGCCAAGGCATGTCGGGGCCTCCGTCCCCTCCCTACCCCCCGGTGCCGTTCTTCGGCCCCACGCCGGTTATGGACAGTCTGGGCATCAGCGCCGACTCCAACGTGGACCCGCTCATCGTCTGCAACTCGGACTTCCTGGACCTGAACCTGAAGCTGGAGAGGGACCTGAAGCTGACGCACACCTTCCAGTACTTTGACGTGCAGGACGGCTCCATCTCCGACATCGACCGCTACGTCTTCCTCCGCTCGCGCAGCGACAAGGGCGCCAACTTCCTGGTCAGGTGCCCCAAGGAGGGCTTCTACATCTTCTCCATCTACGCCGCCGACCCGTCCTCGAGCGGGAGCAGCAACAACCTGGACTGCGCCATGCGATACCTTGTGATCTGCCAGGAACCCAGCCCCTCAGTGGCCCAGTTCCCAAGACCTGCACGCGCTGGCAGCGGTGCACGCTGCACGAGCCGCTGGCCGGCGACCTGGTGATGGACAGGCGCTACGTCTTCAAGCTGGACATCCCTCAGGCTGTGGAGGTGTTCGTGGTGACCGGGGACATCTACCACCACCTGAAGCGGAAGGTGGGGTTCGCGTGGGAGGCCAGGTGATGACGGGGTCCGTGGCATCCGTCGCCCGGGTGGTGGCCCGCTTTCAGGCCGGCAAGGACCAGTCCACCTTCGCCAACATGCTGGAGTACAAGCTGGTGGAGGATGTCGAGACGGAAATCTGATTGAGAGACGTTGAAGGTACGGTTCAGAGTCACAGGTGAATCAGATTTCAGACAGAGCATGGCCGTCTGACTGTGCTGTCGTTCTCTTGTCAGGCCGTTTCCTGACGGTCTGATAGCGGTGGCTGGCTGTGGACTGCTGGAGATGGTACTTGCGACTGGATGGGGTGTGAGTGTGACTGTGTATTGCGCAACGGAAATGAGCGGCATGGGAGTTATGTCATTGAGAGAGTAACGGAGATGGAAACAGGGAAAGTAAAACATACCAAACTGTCATTCTGGTGCTGTCGGATTAATCCTCACCGTCCCCAACTCCCATCCCCCGCATCTCCCACTTCCCAAGGGTGATCATTCCCTCAGCCATATCATTTGTGGTGGGCGTCGACATTCAACCTGATTAAAGGAACGAAAAAGACCGCTTTCTGAGCGGTAAGTGACTGTGACTGACGGTGTTTTGGGTCATTTTGGAGTGTATTGATAAGTGTATACGCGGTTCCTTCTTCATTCCGGTCTCCTTTCTCTCCCTCCCTCTTTTCCCCATCCCCTTTTCTACCGCTGGATGCTTTTCAGAGAATCCTAGCTAACCATTTAGCCAAGTGTGCAATCTAAAGCCGTCGCTTTTTTCTTTTCCTTCTTTT
>JADBJO010003142.1:180000-190000 GCA_016801955.1 Conus betulinus | reverse complement strand
GTACCACCCCCTGTTGCTCTGACCACCGTTGCCTCGTTCCTGTAAGAGACCCACAAGAAAAAACTGTTATGGCTGGGGTACAGAGTCCTGCTGTTCTTACCGAATTTTTGTCATGTCCGCCTAGGATGTTACGCTTTCACCTAACTCCTACTGGCTTGTCTGTCGGCACGATTACGCAAAATCTGAAGAAGGGAACACACACACACACAAAAAAGGAAAAAAAAAAAAAAAAAAAAAAAAAAAAAAAAAAAAAAAAAAAAAAAAAAAAAAAAAAAAAAAAAAAAAAAAGAGAAAAAAAAAACCTTCGTCAATTTTGGTGTGTATCGGCTTTGAAATAGTTTTTCGGATTTCTCCACACTTTCTACACCACTGAGCGAAAGGGTTATTTACATTTTTTTTGTCGGATGTTTTAGTAGATTTCTCAACATAACAAGAAGCCAAGAGGTTAAACTTCAGGCTGAAGGAATGTATTGTGCTTTATACGATCTTTTGATATTTGGTGTGAATCTAGACATGGCGTTTCTTTTTTTCCGATCCTTTGTGTTCAGCGGATACGAAGAATCCTTGTGATGCAGGTGTGCTGGAATACACAGACGGATAACAAACATTTCTAGATCCGTCCAAGCCTAAAAGAGTTCCTCTCATCTATCTCTGGTGGTCACAAAGAAGAAACGGTTCTATGTCGGCTGCACACTGGCCATTCGTTTTTAACTCATTCGTACCCTTTAAAGAGTGAAGAAGCTCCGTGGTGCATTCCATGTCATATACCACTCACAGTGAAAACGTTTTCTTTTAGAGTGTTGGGACTTGCATGGTGTGAAACATAGATATTTTACGGCAGACTGCATGAAAACCTTGTTCAGAGATGTCCCACTTGATGTGATCTTTGAATTTCTGAAAGAGATTAACATTTTTAACAGATCTAATTCGAAATTTTACGGTAGAAAGATTCTTACCAAAATTTCCGTTTTTTAGGTGTGCTTTAAACGCTTATGTGAATGAATGACTTGTGAGTTGACTTTAACGTGGTGACAGCCCTGATGTGGACCTTTGCGGTCGGCTGGGCTATAAACAGTATCACTTACTAGCGTACTTAGGTGTGGAAGTCTGTATTCTCTTCATAGCTCTGACAGTTCAGTAGGTTTTGTGTAATTTTCTGTGAACAGACAGACAAACGAACGTAGCGATGGAGGTGGGGGTGAAGATACAGGCCGCACACCAAAAAAATCAATGCGCCACGGCCCTGCTTGAAGGAGTCGAGTATTTATAGATTGCCGCTTTTTATAGACTGCTACAGTTAAATTGTGTTGAGGCATTTCATTGTGTCTGAAAGTTGATTCTCCTGATTTTCTTTTAAATGGCCATCAAGGAAGGCCTACAAACCAGGTGGTTCCAAGCAGACAGATTAAAGTCAAAGGAATGGGATTATTTTGGGCGCTTGAAGCTGGCGCAAGGATAGGGTTACGGGTGAGTGCAAAGGCCTGAAATGTGTATCAACTAGGGGGAAGTCATGTATTTGAAGACTGTTTGTGATTTCATCAGTGAAGATCACCCCCCCCCCCCCCCCCCCCCCCCCCCCAAAAAAAAAAAAAAAAAATAATTGGTGGTGGTGATTTGTTCTTTTGATCAATCATCAGTTTAACATTAAATGCAGGCTCAAAGTGAAGGTAGGCCTCAAAACGCTCACATGGAATATATAGTGTTTTAGTGCAACGTCCTAACTGTGGCGTGTAGCCAGTGTGCACACTCCCTCCATGACGGGGAGGAAAAGGAAGGGGAGATCAGCCAGGCAGCAGACCTCCACTCATCATGACCACCTCCTGTCTCATTATCACTGCAGCAGCAGCGGCCACCCTGACATCAGCTGTCCACCTCACCTGGTAATTACCTGGCTGTCAGAATAAACTGGGGGGAGAGAGAGAGAGAGAGAGAGAGAGAGAGAGAGAGAAGAGAGAGAGAGAGAGAGAGGAGAGAGAGAGAGAGAGAGAGAGAGTGTGTGTGAGCAGTGGTAGTAATGCTGGTGATTGTGGTCGTGTGGTAGTGATGGTGATGGTTGGGATCTGCCTTTTGAGTCAGCAGTGGTCTGGCCATGGACCGTTATTGTCACCATGGCAACGGTCGCCAGCGGTGCTACAGCAAAGCAAGAAGAATCGGAGATGATAGTGTTTCAGAGAGAGAGAGAGAGAGAGAGAGAGAGAGAGAGAGGAGCAGAGAGAGAGAGAGAGAGAGACTTGAACGCAAGAGTCAGACTTAAGTCGTATCCAGAAATGGTTTATTTCATGTTGACAACATGCAGACAAGGAATGTTGAGATGTGGGCTGTCAATCTATATAATCCATTCATACGCATTGGTGACATTTTTTCCCCCCCAAATAAGATATAGGACACACAAAAACATGCACACAAAACAAATGAATAAACATATGTCAACAGGCGCATAAATGACTTCCCATAATGATAGCGTCTGTATAGTCCGTAACCAGCTCAGCGAAAGGGAAACCACGTCACAAATTTCGAACGGGCATTACATCACTGTAAACCTCATCATCGTTAACTTCAGATTTCTGACTGAAGTCTGTTGACGGCGTTGTTTGTTCAAATTCCACAACCATGGTTTTAACGTTGTCGTTTTATTAAAAAAAAAAAAACAAAACAAACAAAAAACACACACAAAAAAAAAAACAACAACATTGTTTGTTAACTTGGCTCATTTTTCAACAGTCATTGAAGGAATTAGTTCGACAAAATGACGTTCATATAATGGTCTCTTCGTGGTTGACAGGGCTATAAATAACATGAGGGGAAATAACTTAATTCACCCAGCATTCTCTCGCATTAGAGCTCTCCTTTCCATACCCACGGCTTTATGATTTATCAAGGGAGCACACCTCACCAGAGGTCGCATTGTGCTTTCTAACGCTACTGACGATTGGCTTCCTTCAAGACATAGCGCCCTCTGGTGGGTTTTTTCTTCAGGCTGAATGTTGTGTTTGAAGAGAGGAGAGAGGCGGTCAGGTAATACGATCTGAAATCGAGGGTGGATGCACAGGCATTCATGCTGATGTTAAACAGTCAGGTTCATGGAATGAACTTTGCATTTTTTTTTTTATTTGTCCTCTTTGTCTCTTTTGCTGAACACGGTTGCCTTTGCTTTTTACCTCCAGAACAAAAAAAAAAATTTCATTTCAAAACAACACCACAAATTACAAATAAAGACTTCTTGAAATTATAATCACATATATTTGCTCTTTTATTCTTCAGTCAGAGTCGACATCTGACGAATAAGGATTGGAGAGAGAGAGAGAGAGAGAGAGAGAGAGAGAGGTCACACACCCATGCTCGCACACGCATACGTATACATACACACATGCGCGCGCGCGCGCGCGCGCACACACACACACACAGACACACACACACACACACACACACACACACACACACACACACACACACAGAGCCAAACTCTCTCTCTCTTCTCACACAGACATACATACACGCACGCACGCACGCACACACACACACAAATAATAATAATAATACAGTCCAAAATATCTGTATCGCCCGAGGTACAGAATTTGGACACTTAAAAATGATCTTTTTGAAAACAACACCAATACGCCTTACTTCCCTGCTCCCTCCACCGAAAGAGCAACACACTTTTATTCTTTATGAACGAGATTTACAACTGCAATTTACTCCACATTTTCGGTTTATTTGTCGGTCGACAGCAAGTCTTTCCTACGTGCGCAGCGTTTTTGCATCATTTATCAGTCTGCCGACGCTACTTAACAGTCATTTCCCCTATCGTACACTTCTTTTATTGTATGTATTGTTCTGCCAGCTCTACGTTTTTGCTATTTTCCCTGCCAAGTCCTGTTCTTTTTGTTTTCCTTATGTATTGTTGCGCAGTGTATTCATTTCCTTTTTACCCGTACGAGTTCTAGTTTACATCATGCGTTGCTCTCTGAACTACTTTTGGGCAATCTCCGTATCACAGAGCTATCTTTTTTTGTCCCGTATGATATACATAGATCTTTCAAACGCTGCTTTCTGCTACTCTTCTCTAGGCAGCACTACCTTTTGTTACATGTAATGTTCAGCTAGCACTACCGGCACAGTTCTTAGTTATTTTTCCCCCGTGAGTAGGCCTACTTCAGTGAACTACTCTTCCAGTTCAGCAGCGCCACTCTATACCGATCACTACTACTCTTTACATCATGCGTCATTCTACCAGCACTCCATTTTGTTACCTCCCCCTGTCGGGTACTCAGCCAGCATCTAGCACCGCCCGTCAGTGTCCGACCCGGGCTCCGCTGCGGAGACAGGAGAGCAGGGGAGACGACCCGGACACAGATGGAGAAGGGACACCGAGACAGAGATAAGCAGAAAAGGGAGACAACTGGGCACAGGCAGGAAGTACAACCCGGAGTCGAACACGCGGGAGAAATGTCGCTGATGGAGTATGCTCCCTTTGGAATAAAGGCACTAAATGATATATATCAGATCTCCTGCTGAAGAGCACTTTTTACGTGTGTTTTGCGGTCGGATGCTACGACGACAACTTGCTTCAACGCCGTGAGACAGCCAGTTCATATTGTCAGTGTTTGTTCTAGGAGAGATAGTGTGTGATTTAGCCAGCACTGAAGTATTATTTTTTTTTTTTTTCATTCAGTAAACACGACTTAAATGCTGAAGGTTGATGGAAAACAGGAACAGGATGCAGCGCAGACCGAACACATAGAGATTTAAAGACGAAAGTTCCCATAGTCTTGGCCACAGGGGCGGTGAACTGTCCAAGGCTCACCGTGTGTAGGGCACGGCATAATAGAAAGCAGCGCCCATCTCTCCTTCCGCCGCCTTCAACCTTACCTTAACTGAACCAAGTACCCATCTGCTGTACGGTGGACACGGAGGGTTTCAAACCGAAAAAAAAAAAAAAAATCCGACACCTCACGTGGTTCGAACTCACAACCGTCAGTTCCGCGAGCAAACACCCTAATGATTTAACCACGGGCCCTCATACTGAATGCATACGAAACAGTAAATCGGCCAGCTCCTCTGCTCGAGTATAGAAGAGGAGAGAGGAGAGAGAGAGGGGAGGGTTGGGGTAGAGGTGGAGGGGTGGGGAAGGGGTGGGGATTGAGGTCGGGATTGAGGTTCAAATCTTGGCACCGTATGGTGGTCATTGGATGGATGGACAATCGTCTAATCTTCAAAGTCACCAGAATGACGTGGAAAAACCGCTGTTAATCAAAAGCCCGCTTCGTCTGTTATTGGACACGCCGTCAGACTACCCTTAGTTAAAATCCCGTGATCTTTATCATAAAGCACGCAGTGGGATCGAGGCATATGAAAACACCCGACATATACTTCACCCGAAAGCGGCAGATGACTGCCTTAAAACGACTATTGAATACTTCCGTTGGTGTAAATGAATACACGCAGGAATGGCAACCGAACGGATCAAAGGTGTATCTAAACGGTTTATTTCTGAACAGGGGTGGGAGGACATACCTACAATGATCACAAAGGCCCACACTTTGTTTAGTATTTTTTTTTGATAACTATAGCCTACCCAGCTACACAGAGCCTTGACTGGGCTGTTGCTACGCAGGATACACAGGGAAACCATTTATCTCCTTTTGCCTCAGTGTTAACAACAACAACAACAACAAAACAACCAACAAAAACCAACAACGAATCAATCTTTATACGAGAACTATGCAGGAATAAACAAAAAAAAGCAAAAAAAGAACAAAACATCAATCATTATTATACCAAAAGTTTGTACTGTACAGCTGAAGGTAAAAACCACAACATGAAAACAGAGAGAGAGAGAGAGAGACAGAGAGAAGAGAGAGAGAGAGAGTTTGAGAGAGAGAGATCTTGTATTGCCTCCAGATAAAAAAAAACCATAGAGACAAGGGGTTACATACAGTAAATCTGATGCAACGCGTATTTTTCCCTCAAAACACAGCAAGACTGGCCTATGTCAGGTTCAGAGTATTAATTCAGCAGAAAATATATGACATCGACTCAAACAAATCCCACCTTCCCCTCCCTTCAGATCCAAGCACCTCTTTTAACCCCCCCACCCCACCCCCGACAAGGGGTCATTTACCATGCAGCGACTTCCTCTGATCGAAGATTTTTCCCCCTTGATTGTTTCAGTAATCAGGAACTGAAAGTGTCCCTTTGGTTAGTTTCGGTGACCGTTGTGCATGCAAAGATCATGGTGAAAACAATGAAAATCGCAGACACCGCACTTCAGTCTGTGTCTTTCAGGCAATTAGTGATTGCAACTCTACATTGGTGATCCCGACGTCGAAAACCATCAATAATGGCAGAAGGGAAATCCTCAGAATCTGTTCTCGCTGCCCGACTAACACAGCTTCAAGCTCTGGCTACCCACTCTGACCAGATCAACACAGCGTCTGTAAAACTACCTGAATGTTGGACAAAATTACCGGAAGTTTGGTTTGCAAGGGTGGAAAGCCCAGTCTGGCATCGAGGGCGTTAATCAAGACCAAACAGACTATGACAACATTGTCAGTGCACTTGACATCAACACAGCAGAGGAAGTTCAGTCCATTCTCACAAATCCACCAGCTGCTGACAAATATCACACCTTGAAAACAGCCCTAATCAAGACTTTCGGCAAATCTCTGGTCCAAAAAGATGCCGAATTTCTCAATCTGAAAGGGCTTGGTGACAAAGGCCCACTGCTGTCATGCGCAAGATAAACGCTCTCAATGATGACCTACAAACACTAAAACGTGCACTGTTTCTGACAAACCTTCCTGCAGACATTCGAAGTATTCCACCAGGACATAATATCGCAGACATAGAGGCACTTGCCGAAGCGGCGACTGCATCTGGGAGGCACGTGCTACAGATGTACAGCAGATCTGCATGGTTCCTATGAGACCACCCACTGAACAGGTTGTAGTGGCACCAGCGTCGGCAGAGACTGTTTCCGTCATCAAGAAGCCACGTTGCCCTCCTTCACAGACGGGCACAACTAGTTCGTCCTCCGTGTGTTTCTACCACCAGAGATTTGGACCAGATGCCCGTGATTGCCAGCCTGGCTGCAAGCGTGCATCATTACTCTCCAAACCAAACAAGCAGAGCGCGTCATCAGAGGGAAACGCCGAAGCCAGCCGCTGCATTTGGCATTTCAAATTCCAGCACGTGCTCTGTTCTTAATTGACGCACCTGCCTACCATACTTGATTGACACTGATGCTGATATATCAGTTGAACCAGGCTCTGCACGAGACCACGAGACTAACTCACCTTCCGCACCACTTACTGCTGCTAATCGAACTTCCAACAAGACCTGGGGCAAGCGTTGTGTCACTTAGGAAATTAAACAAGTGTACACACATGAATTTTATCTCGCTAATACCACTCGTTCGATTGTTGGTGCTGAGTTTTTCATCACTCATGAACTTGTCATCGACCTTAAGGGCAAGCCTCTGTTGTCCTCTGAAGCACTGCCATCAGTAGACATGGCTTTGAACGTCACAGCATTACACATGGGCCATCAGTCCATGCTCGTGCCCGACGCCTGAGTCCAGAGAAACTGGCTGCTGCAAAGGCTGAATTCTGGAGGGATGGAACAAATGGGGATCATCCGTCGGTCCAACTCACCTTGGTCTTCCACTCCACGTGGTCTCAAACCAGGTGGCCTTTGGCAACCCTGTGGTGACTACAGACGAACTGAATGCAGTAACCGAAGATGATCGCTCTCCTTGCCTCACATCCAAGATGTCAACAACCACCTCACAGGGTGCAAGATCTTTTCTAAGACTGATCTGGTCAGAGGCTACCATCACATTCCTATGGCGCCATCTTCTGTGCAAAGACTGCCATCATCCCACCTTTTGCACTAAGAGTTCTTCGCATGCCCTTTGGCCCCAAGAATACTGATCAGACATTCCAATACTTCATCGATGGCATCCTCTAGGATATCCCTGTGACTTTTGTCCACATCGATGACATCGTTGTGGCCAGCCGCTCACACGAAAAACACCTTGACCATCTCCGACAGCTTTTCCACCTCTTTTATTCTTACAGACTGGCCGTCAGCAAGGCCAAGCGTGTCTTCGATGCTCGTGTGCTGGATTTCTTCGCCATCATGCCGATGCTCAGGGGATATGTCCGCTTCCAGACCGAGTAGCCTGTCTTGAAGATCGCGCTTCACCCACTGATCGCACAGGCCTTGAATGCTTTTTTTTTTTTTTTTTTTTTTTTATAATCATGAAATACGACCATTGTTTAATCTTACATGTTGCGGACATCCTAGCCCTACTCCATGCTGAGACAAGTGGTAAGGGACATACCATCCAGTGGTCTGAAACCTGTCAAAGTGCATTTGAAAAACCATGGAAGTTCTCAAGGAGGCCGTGCTTTTACATTATCCTCATCCAGACACACCTATAAGTCTCATTCAGCTATGGGTGTGCATCTCGAACAGAGACAAGACCCGTCCTGGGTTCCTCTCGGCTTCTTCTCCAGGAAACTTTCTGAAACGGAAGAAGAAAAAAGCGCTTTTGATCGTGAAATTCTGGTAGCCTGCCGTGCGATCAAACATTTCAGGCACTGTCTGGAAGGACGACCTTTCACACTGTGCACTGACCACAAACCCTTGGTGTCGGCTCCTAGGAGCCAAACTGTCAACGCTCCTCGATAGACGCCTCTTCTACATAGCTGAAGTCACCACTGGCATCCAGTACATCACAGGCAAGTTCATCGTGTTGGCTGATGCCTTTCACACTTCAACATCAATTCAAAACTCTGAGGAAACAGGCTTCTTCTCCTTGGACAACTTACATCAACGTGCTCAAGACCATGTGCAGTCTGTTGAAATGGATTCCTATTGCACAGGTACCACTGGCCTCAAGCTTCAAGACATCCAGTTTGGTACATCAACACTGCTGTGTGATACTTCAGTTGGCGTCACCAGTATTGCCAAACTGCTGTGTGATACGTCAGCTGGCATTCCACGACCCAGTTCGTATGGCATGGCAGGAAGCGTGACATTCGCAAATGGTGTAAGGAGTGCCATACTTGTCAGGCCAAAATTCATCGACAGACACGAGTGCCACTGGTGGAGCGCACACTTCCACCCGCCAGGTTCTGCAGTCTTCACGTTGACCACCGCCAGCCAGTCAAGGCATGACTTACCTCTTCACAATCACTGACCACTTCACCAGATGGCAAAAAGCCATTCCTCTTCCAGATGTCCATGCTTCCACCTGAGCCGCAGCTCTCGTTCATCTCTTGATTGCCAGGTTTGGTGTTTCATGATGACATTACCTCCGAGCTAGGCAGGCAGTTCACCTCAGTGATTTGGGCTGAATGTAACAAGCTCTTGGGCGTTGAGGTTCGCACAACCACAGCCTTCCATCCACAAGCAAATGGCATGGCTGAGCGTTTTCATTGTCATTTTCATCGGCAGCACTCAAAGCTCACACTACCGGCCCCAGGTGGTTTGCAGAGCTACCCGTCGTCCTACTGAAGATACGCTCCTCTTGGCAGACGAATCCAGGTTGTTCTCCCGCTGAGCTTGTCGATGGCTCATCTCTTTCGAGAAAACAGTGCAGAATCCAGTGTTCCTGAAGTCTTGGGAATAAGACTTTGTGCTGATGTCCTAGTGTGAACGCAAATGTACGCACGCAAAATCCCACGCCTCCCTCTGTACTAGAAGAGCCCTCCATCGAGTGCTGGTGGGATGGCGAGAAGAAAAATGATAACGCACAAGCAAACACAAATGAACACATACGCACTGGTGTCATGTTTGGGCATCATCACCGAAGACGGAATGTGGCTACTTACCTTAATGGTGGAATTAGACACTGTCACATACACATAAACTTCAGTAGTAGTAAATTATAGAACTCGCCCCCCCCCCCCCCCCCCCCCCCCCCCCTCAAAAAGGGGGAAAAAAAAGAAGAAGAAAAAAAGAGTAGTAATCAGTAGAAGATGGTCGAGGAGGA
>JADBJO010003142.1:167500-175000 GCA_016801955.1 Conus betulinus | reverse complement strand
CTGAGGTCTCTCTCTACTGTCTGTCGCCAGCTCATCCTGGGTCTTCTTTTTCATTGGTCTGCCGGAATCCATTCAATGGCCTGTTTTGCAGATCTTGATGAGGGTAATCTCTAGACATGACCCAGCCAGTGGAGACGGCGTCTGTTTGGACCTCTCCCCTGACCTCTTCATTTGATTTAAAGTCTGACCATTTGATGCCCAAGATCTTACATAGGCACCTGGTGTCAAAAGCGTCGAGTTTCTTCTCCTGGGTGGCCTTCAGTTGCCAGGTTTCACAGTCATATAACAGCGTTGAAATCACGCTGGAGTTATAAAACTTCAATTTGATTCCAAGAGGGAATTTCTTGCTGTTCCATATTTTGTTCAGCTGATTGAATGCTGATGTTGCCTTTCCAGTATGATACTTCACTTCATGGTCGAGATCATTGGCGATGTGTTGATGGAGGTATGCGAAGTTCTCTACTTCTCCCACTTGCTTTTGGTCGATGAAAACGTCTGGTGGCCATTGGTGTTTACCGGTCAGCGTGTTTTAAGTCTTTATGACACTGATAATGAGGCCAGTGTTGCTCGCATACGTGCTTATGTTGTCTACAAGTACCTGCAGACCTTGAGTGGTGCTTGCCAGAGCGGCAATTAACCATTACCCAATCACAAAAATCAGGTCGGTAACTATCCAGGCTATCAATTTTGTTAACGACACTTCCAACCAATTAGCCAACTAACCAATCCTCCAGTCAGTCTATCAGTTCTTAATTCACATCAGGACCACATTCTGTTAAGAGGAAAGTGTAACTGAATCAGTTCAAAAACAACGTGAACTCGGAACATAGAACCCACCGTACAAAGACAAGGCTGTTCATTTCCCACAAGAAGTTCGTGTTACAAAACAGGGCAGAGACATGGACAGCAATGAAGAAAACCACCAAGAGAGCGCTAGCATTCCTCCTATCCCCAGCTGTCTCAGGAACTTCTTCCCGATCTACTGGCCAGACATCGTCAGTGTCAACCTCTGAGAGAAAGCTCACCAGCTACCAGCCGATGAAGAGAATAAGAGACGAAGAAGGGTGTGGACTGGGCATACTCTCGGGAGTTTTCTACAACTTTCCAAACATTTTGAATATGTGACTGCACACCTAAACAAAAGTGTGGGACTGAATCTTTCTCTTCATCACAGAATGTACAGTTCATTCTGGTCGTCAGGCCCTTAGCACTTAAAACATTTGTATCATTGGTTCTCTGAATTATTGTAATTTCAAACCGCTTCAACTTAATATTCAATTTGTGGGCACAGATAAATACGTTTTTTCTTCCGAAGGACCTTAGAATTTGGTTTTTGTAACCATTGATAACGACTGTATGGTTTACGTTCATATTGTATGAAAATTTTATAGTATCGTCTAGCGCATTTTACTTTCTTTGAAAACAATGTTGAAAGCAGTCGGTATGTCCCTGAGTGCTGTTAGTGTTACTATCCACTGTTATTCATGTTTTCCTCATGAATTGTTTCATTGAGGATATCCGTTCACCGTATGAGAAAAAAAATTTACGGGCTCAAGTGTCGTTTTTCTTTCAGACAAGGTTTTATTGTGTGTTTTCTCTTTTCGTTTACTTTCTTCTTTTTTAATTCATTACCTGTTTTTATCTTGTCACCATAAAAATACTTTTACTGCTTGAATGGTCGTCAGTTTTCGAACATATCATAAGACATCTTCTCGCCACCCTCCTCCCAAAAAACCTCCCTTCTAATCGACCAGACTGGAATGACAATATCATTCACAGCAACAGCTGATGTGACAACAGCAGGAAGAAGAACAGCAGAAATAGCTGCAACAACAACAACAAAAGGAAAATACACCAGCACCAAGAAACACAGAAACAGCAGAAAAAGAAAAGCCAAAAAGAAAAAAAAGCAGATAAAAAAGTCCCCATGTTGCTCTCTCGTATTTCTTTCTTATGACATAAACTGCACAAAATGCACACCAACAATGTTATTTATAGCCCAGCCAACTTCAAGAATTTGCAGTCAAACGACGTTCGTCCCACACATCAAAGAGTCTGATACGGGTGAGGATGGTTTTTTAACAGTGTGCTTGGAAGGGACGTGCGTCGATCATTGCGCATGCTGCTTTCTGGATAAGGCATGAGGTTTGTGATGACGTTTTCGTGCCATGGAGAAAAAGATGAAGATGGAAAAAAGGAAGAGGTAGAAGTAACGAAATTGCAAGAGAGAGAGAGAGAGAGAGAGAGAGAGAGAGAGAGAGAGAGAGAGAGAGAGAGAGAGAGAGAGACAAGAAGACGAAACACCCTAAATATGGAATAGTGGTTTAGCATTTATGTAGCTGTGCAAGAGAGAGTGGAATAAAAAAAAAAAGTGCATGCAAGCACGCCCTCATCATCCTGATTCTACAGATGCCATGTAGAATGTAGACCTACAGTTATGGGCCAATCCGCAAACAACGACATTTTCTAGAGAAATGGAAATATTACCATTTTCGTCGTCGTGGTCGTCACTATCATCACTATCGTTATCATTATCATCATCACCATTATTATTATATTTATTATTGTTGTTGTTGTTGTTGTTGTTGTTGTTGTTATTGTTAGTGTTGTTGTTGTATCGCTTCTGGTTTGTCACACAATGGCAATTCATACAGAGCAGTTATGTCCTTTGAACTCCTAATAGAATATCCTCTGTGTGCCTCCACCTTATGTAAACACAGCGCAGGCTTCCAAAGGGTGGTGCAGAATTGCTTCCGCTTCTTCTTGGTTTGGCAATTGAGGACAGTACTTCTCTCGGTCCCTTTGGCATATTCGGGTGTATCCCTGTCTTGTCTGCCTGTTGGCTGACTGTGGGGAAAGGCCCAGTGACGGTGAGGAAAGACCCGCTGACCGCAGTTACCGTGGGAAAAACAGCAACAAGGGTCCTCTTCTGAGAGCACATAAGACCAATTGACGAAAGCCTGGCTGTGTCTGGGGTTGTACTGTTTTCAACTGTCGGCGGAACAGTAACGAGCGAGGCTGCATGATGAGTACAGTAGTTCGCGTCGAGGTGTCTTTTGCAGATGAACCCCGCTGTCATGAAACATGAGCTCGACTACCCCATGGGGCGCTGCCATATAGAGCAGTTATGTCACTTCAGATCCTAATGACACGCCCTGTGTGCACTTGCACCTCATGTGAACAAAGCGCATGCTTCCAAGGGTGGTACAGACTCGCTCCCGGCTGATTAGTTTGGTAGTTAAGGACAGTGCTTATGTGGGTCTCACTGGCACCTTCAGGTGTCTCTCTTTCTCCTCCTCCTCCTCCTCCTCCTCCTCCTCCTCCCCTCCTCCTCTCCTTCTTCTTCTTCTTCTTCTTCTTCTTCTTCTTCTTCTTCTCATCACTACTATTATTATTATATTTTTTCGTAGTTATTACAGTCCTTGTCATTTTTTTTTTCACCCATAAACCAAAGACGGGGATAAAAATGGATTGAACACTTTTCACAAATCAACCAGACCGCAGTTATCGGCAGTGCTAGTGGGTTTTCATCGTTTGCGTAACTGTTCAGAAGTAAGAGAAAAGTTCCGCTGTGTTTCTTCTGACTGTATTGCTTCTGTCTCCACCTCCTCCAGCTGTTTATCTTTCCTCCACCTTTTTTTTTTATTCCTCCACCTCCTCTTCTTCTTCTTCTTCTCTCTCTCTGTCCCCCCAGCTAATTAATTACGTAATCACATCAGCACATTTAGTCTATTTTCACGCTTTACTATCTAACTGTCAATATCTATCAAGACAATATGCATCACTGCCGCCCCCCTTTCCCCCCCCACCACTCTCTCTCTCTCTCTCTCTCTCTCTCTCTCTCTCTCTTTCACTCACAAAACATTTATGCGATCGCTTCCCTCTCCCTTTATCTCATCCCTCCTCCTTCGTTCAGTCCCAATCCCCTCTGCCCCCCCCCCCCCCCCCCCCCCCCCCAGCCCCCCCGAACACACCACTACCTCTCTACCCATTCTCTCACCCCACCTCATGTTCCAAACCTCTCTTGCCCCTCCTGCTCCCCCTCTCCCCCCCCACTCCCAGTCCACATCTCGAACTCATTTTCCACCATATCCAACTCTTCTCTCTCCAACCCCTCCTCCCTTTTCCTCCCCAAACCTGCAGAATCCATAATCCCCTAACCTCCAGGGAAACACCCGCCCCAGACTCAGCAGAGTGGAGGGCTGGTGTTTTGGGGGGAGGGTAAGGAGCTAGCTCACCTGTGAAATGGTTAGAAACCAAGGTAACCGTGACGTTCATTATGGATGTAGCTGTCGGTTCGGGCTTTTTCACTTTTACCTGAAAAAAAACAAAAATAAATAAACAAACAAAAAAACAGAAACAAAAATAAAAACAAAACAAAACGTAGAAGAGGATGGGTGTGGAAAAAGGAAAGTGGAAAGAGAGTAGGGGGTAGGCATGAGAGAAGAAAAGAATGTTAAGAAAAGACAATTGGAAAAAAAAAACAGAGAACATGGAGGTGAGCAGAATGATTAGGAGGAGGAGGAGGAAGAAGAGGAGGAGGAGCAGAAGGAGGTGGAGGAGGCAGAGAAGAAGAAAAAGATGAAGAAGAAAAGCAATACTATTGCTGTTACTACTTGTATTAATACGACTGCTGTTGCTGCTGCTGCTTGCTGCTGCTGCTGCTACTGCTGCTACTACTACTACTACTACTGCTACTACGACTACTACAACTACTATTACTACTACTACTACTACTACTACGACGACGACGACGACGACGATGACGACGACGATGACGACGACGATGACGACGACAAGGACAACGACGACGACGACGACGTAGACGAAGACGACGAAGAAAGAGAATGGGAGATGGAGGAGGAGGTGACAGAGGAGAAGGAGGCGGACAGATAGGAGAGAAAAAGGAAGGAGAAAAACAAACAAACAGTCAAGCATAATCAGTTCATAAATCTAAAAAGAACAACCGTAGCATGAACACATGTGTGCCCAGTTACACTTATTCCTCTATCATCCGACAACTCTCATACTTGCTCGCATTCACACACACACACACACACACACACACACACACACACACACACACACACACACACACACACACACACACACACACATATACACACACACACACACACACACACACCCTAGGTGGACGTCCATAATTCAACGTTCGTAATTACCCCCAGAATTTGCCTGCGTGGGCCAAAGAAGACATCAATGAGAGCCATAAAACATGTCGTTTGGGAAAGACATGGCTATTGTCCGAAATCAATAAAGTTGATGAGTCCCTATCCTGAAGCTCTAATGGTCGGTCCTTGGGTCGATGCCACTGTCCTGTATTGAGTCATTTGTGCCACTCTGATGAACAGATCTCTGGGCTTTTCTGCCGCCTTGAATCGACGGGCCAGCCTCACGACACTGCGGCGTAGTTTTCTTCTCTGGTGGAAAGAGGAGCAGTAGGTCTGTTGGGACATTCAGGTCTGCGTTGCATCTAATGCACGCTCTCTCTCTCTCTCTCTCTCTCTCTCTCTCTCTCTCTCTCTCTCTCTCTCTCTCTGTTCCGTGTGTGTGTGTGTGTGTGTGTGTGTGTGTGTGTGTGTGTGTGTGTGTGTGTGTGTGTGTGTGTGTGTGTGTGCGCGCATGTGAGTGCGTGCGTGCGTGGGTAAAAGCGGGCTTGCGTTTGTCTGCGCGTGTTTGTGTGTTTTCCCCAATCTCTATACCCGGCATCTTTATTTTCCTACGTCTGCGTAGGGCATTGTATTGTGTTGTATGGCATTGTATTGTATGGTGGTATGGCATTGTATTGTGTTGTATGGCATTGTATTATATGGTACGGCATTGTATTGTGTTGTATGGCATTGTATTGTATGGTACGGCATTGTATTGTATGGCATTGCATTGCATTGCATTACACAGAGGGCAGGGGGCAAGGCCTTTGGACTTGTACGGGAAGCTGGACGTTCCTGCCCCCACAGTCTCCACTATCTTGCCAGCATACCGCAAGCATAACTGGTCAGTTGACGGGTCACCGACCCTCAGCTCTTAGGCTTGTCTGCCTTGTATGCGAAGCTGAATTCGGCGGACTGCGTGGAAGAAACCACTGTGGTTCAACGGGCAGAAAGGCGATTTCCAGCAACGCGTTGTGGAGCGCACAGGGAGTGTCAAGACACAAAGAGACGTCACGGTCATCCACTGCACCCCAGTCTATCTCCAGCCGTCTCCACTTCGTCATGCCACTGGACACAGACGGACTGGGGCGAGAGAGTGAGGCTGACGACGTGCAACTCTCTCTCACTATAATCCAAGTCAATCGCAAGTCATGACTTCAAACCCCCACAGCGCAACCTCAAGTCCTGTGGCGATGGGCAAGTGGCGAAGGCAGCAGGTGTGGACACACTGGGAGCTGTCAGTGCTGAAGGCAGCAGGTGTGTGGACACACTGGGAGCTGTCAGTGCTGAAGGCAGCAGGTGTGGACACACTGGGAGCTGTCAGTGGCGAAGGCAGCAGGTGTGGACACACTGGGAGCTGTCAGTGCTGAAGGCAGCAGGTGTGGACACACTGGGAGCTGTCAGTGCTGAAGGCAGCAGGTGTGGACACACTGGGAGCTGTCAGTGCTGAAGGCAGCAGGTGTGGACACACTGGGAGCTGTCAGTGCTGAAGGCAGCAGGTGTGGACACACTGGGAGCTGTCAGTGCTGAAGGCAGCAGGTGTGGACACACTGGGAGCTGTCAGTGGCGAAGGCAGCAGGTGTGGACACACTGGGAGCTGTCAGTGCTGAAGGCAGCAGGTGTGGACACACTGGGAGCTGTCAGTGCTGAAGGCAGCAGGTGTGGAACACTGGGAGCTGTCAGTGCTGAAGGCAGCAGGTGTGGACACACTGGGAGCTGTCAGTCACAAGCCTGCACACAGGCGGCCCAGGGCATGTGGTCGCTCTCTACTGGACGAAGCAGAAGTGGAGTTCGGCAGCCCCCTGGGTGTCTGAGCAGCCCTTTTTAGGACCGCACTGCTCACCTCCATGGCAAGAGGAAGGGGCTAGAAAAGGTGCCCTAAACATTGCCTGCTCCACCTTACCCTGGCCAGCAAACCGCGGCTGGCGGGGTGTCCCTCCCAGCGGTCGAACTACGAAGAAAACAAAAACAAGGTGTTTCAACCTCGGCACGTGGAACGTGCGAATTCTACTGGACAACGCCAAGGCAGACAGACCAGATTGAGGCGGGGCGGTTCTTTTTTCAGATCTATGTTTCCCGTGCTCTATGTTTCCTGAGTTTTACGTTCCTCCAGACTCATGCTTCTCCAGGTGTATGTTTCTTGAGGTGTATGTTTATCACAGGTCAATGTTAATCCAAGCCTATGTTCCCCAGGGGTTCTACATGTTCATTCAGGTCTGTCTTCCTCCGGGTCTATAACTATTCCGCTCTTTGTTTCTCCGGGTCTACGTTTGCTCCGGTCAGTTTTCCCAGGAGCAATGCATGAACAGGGGGACATATATGTGTTTAA
>JADBJO010003142.1:140000-145000 GCA_016801955.1 Conus betulinus | reverse complement strand
GCTTGATTAGTTACTGAGTAGAGACAGAGAAATTATATCTCCCCTGCCTTCCCCCTCCCCTCCCACCTGAAGAATGTTGTTTCGATCACAGGATCTCGGTTGTGATGTGGATTCGCGCTAACTCTCACAAGTTCGTTAATACCAGCACATGAAAGAAGCTGGTTCCTGGTCGTTGAAATCCATGCATTATTTTGTGGGAACTTTATGAAAATGTCCGGTCCTGCAATGTGAAAAAAAAAAAGAAAATAGAAAAAAGAAATCCTGAACTTCCCCTTAATTCGGATCTGCACCAGACTTGATTGAATTCGACTTTTTCTACCGTGTTTCATCTATCCACCACACACACACACACACACACACACACACACACACACACACACACACACACGAAGCTGGTGACCTACTCGTTTTTTAGTGAACCAGTTTTTTAGGAAGAAGAAGAAGAAGAAGAACTACCTGAGGGGGAAGGGTTGGAGAGGAGATGGAGATCGGAGAAAAGATGGTGAAGAGGTGAGGCAATGGAGGAGGGAGGGGTGAGGGGTGGGGGGTCCGGGTGGAAGATGGCACGGATGCAGCTTGAGCAGAGGAACAAAAAAACAAAGAAAAATAGCGAGCAAACAAGACCCTTTCAGCCATGAACAACAACAACAACAATAACAAGACAGATAACGAGCAAATAACAAAACCCTTTCAGCCATGAAACAACAACAACAATAACAAGACAAACAACGAGCAAATAACAAAACCCTCTCAGCCATGAAACAAACAACAACAATGGTAATGATAACAATAAAAATGCACACACACATATCTATGATCGCGCACACACACACACACACACACACACACACACACACACACACACTCACACACACACACACACACACACACACACACACACACACACACACACACACACACACACACACACACACACACACACAGAGGTGAGTGAGGTTAGTATGGAAACTGTCAGAACAGAAAGCGCGCGCGCGCGCGTGTGTGTGTATGTGCGCACGCGCGCGCGCGTGCCCGTATGCGTGTGTGTGTATGTGCGCATGTCCACGTTCGCGTGTTTGATTCTGCTTTTTTGCTATTTCTGTTTGGTTTTACTTCATTAAAAACAATGTTGACATTCCAGAAAGTCAATTTCCGTTTAGCGTTTCCGTTCAGCCCGTATCCAGGGTTTACATTGTCAGTTTCAATTTTCGTACAGTCCGGCCGACTGCAAGGAGCCCTTTCAGGACTTCTGGGTCCACGGAATGAATTCTATAAATGATCTTTCTGGTTCAGTGGGTTTGATGTCATTGTGTTCCTCATAGGGGCTGTTGTTCATGAAGAGTGTTTGTATGAGGGCTAAGCTACTGAACGGGTGTGGTGATGGTGATGGGGAAGGGGGGGGGGGGGGGGGGGGGGGTATGAAACTGCAAAAAAGTCTTTGATGCTTGTCATCTGATGTTCTTTTGGACGTAAATCACCTCAAGGTTTGTATTCAGTTATGTTCCTCTTCTTCCTCTTTCTGTCCACCTCCCCCCCCCCCCCCCCCCCTACTCTGTAACTCTGTTGCCTGTGGATTTATCAGTTACATGTTTTGATCTATGGTTGTGTTGTTGTTGCCTTGACATTTAGGATTTTTTGTACGATTGCCTTTTTTTTTTTTTTAACGTTTTGGTACCTGTGGTGTATATTGATTGCGTCTGCTCTCTCTCTCTCTCTCTCTCTCTCTCACACACACACACACACACACACACACACACACGCACACACACACACACACACACACACACACACACACACACACACACACACACACACACAGACGCACAGACACACACACATGCTCACACACACACACACACACACACACACACACACACACATACACAGAGACACACAAACACACACACACACGACTTTTTCACCCGATGGGTTCTTTATCATAGTTCACGTGACACGCTTTCTTTTGATGGATTGAAATCGAGGCTTAAGAAGAACTTGTCAGGGCAGTTAATAACGGTATAACAGTATCACAGCCAACCACAGAGGGATTTTAAGTTTAAGTGGTATTGGCATGTGATGAGATCAAGCCACAAATAGTTTTGACACTGATTTTCACTAAAAAAAAAAAAAGTGTTAACCAATTACATAGACAGTTAAAAACGTTGATTTTCACTCAGACAAAATAAAAGCATCAACCAACAACACTCATCCTGCCCTCAAACACCACACACACACACACACACACACACACACACACACACACACACTCTCTCTCTCTATATCTATCTATCTATCTATATATATATATATATAAATCACAGACAGACGGACAGACGGACACACACACACACATACCAACGAACCAACCAACCAACCAACCACCAGCAAAAATAACCAACCCCCAAAACACAACCTGTTGTGGCCTATTTCGTGAAAATGACCACAAACAATCACCCCCTCAGACCCCCCCCCCCCCCCCCCCCCCCCAAAACAACACCACAACACCACCACCACCAGCAACACCAACAACGACCAGCTGGGGCCTAAACTTCCCGCTGACACAGGAGGTGGATGTTGTCAGCATCGGTGCACCAGGCGTCGTCCAGCAGGTCGGTGTGGTGCCACAGACCCACGCAGTCCTGCTCCCCCTGGTTGTCCGGCTGGTTCGTGGCCCACAGCGCGGGCTGCCCACCGGAAGCGCCGTCCCGTCCTCCCCACCGGAAGTCCCCCTCGTTCTCCTGGTCGCTGGCTCCAATCCACAAGTGAAGCAGACCTGACGGCAGAGCGAGCGGGGTTGGCGCGACAGATCAGCGTAAAAGTTTGGGAGGAGATTGATCGGTAGAGCGGTTGAAAGGTAGTTAACTACCTCCCCTGCAGTTCTTTCCCTTGATTTTGTTTTCATCACCAGTGGTCGAAGGCTTTGTGTGTGTGTGTGTGCGTGTGTGTGTGTGTGTGTGTGTGTGTGTGTGTGTGTGTGTGTGTGTGTGTGTGTGTGTGTGTGTGTAAATCATCACAACTAAAAACATATTTCTTGTTAAATCTTTAAAAAAAAAAGTTTGAGAAATACATGCGCCAAATCCGAAGAAACAAATCACAAGACAAAACACGACGTGTTTGGACCTCTCAGGTCTTGTTCAGGTAAAAAATAAACAACACTCAGGACAACGAAAATGAAGAACGAGCAATCACTTGTCTTGTCAAATTCGGCGCAAGATGGGCGTTGAATCAACATACATTTGTTGTTGATAATGGAATAGTTCACTAGGCTACAACAAACCCGAGCAATTGCATTACCAAGAAAAAGAAAACATATTTGAGAAATGTCAGGATGGTTGCAAATTGATTGCAAACATAAATGTTAACAAACAACAACAACAACAACAAAAAACAAACAAAAGAAACTCAGAAACTGTTGAGAATAACAGCATAGCGCTGGAAGTTAGCTGTGTATAGGGACAGAAGTCAGATCAGCATAGCGTTTGCGGAAGGATCAGAGAACCGTGGGAAGAAAGATCAAATATCGCTATAAAAAAAAAAACAAACCCAGCTTAAGAGCTGGAACACAGATCTTTTGTCACTCGCAGAAAGATCATGACAGAATTAGAAAAGAGATTTGGACAGCTGTCGATGCATTATATATAATTATGAGTGGCTGAGTGCATGCTTTATTTGCACTACCAAAAAGGAGAAAGATTGAAATTCCCATTTTGGAGAAACACGCATGTTTTATTGTTTGAAAGTAATTTTAATTTTCAGTGTCACGTTTGTAACTATAAATATATGTATGTCTTAACTTTTAGGGCAGCGGTCACGAATGTAGTTTCTCTTTCAACGAGAGATAATAAAGTTTTCTGAATCTGAATCTGAATTATTAGCTCAATGTCAGAAGCCAAACTGACCTAACATTCGAAGAGAGATCACCATACGTAGATCTGTACAGCGACGGGAAACAACCAAACGTGGCTTTTGATCAACATGACATTTGAAAATAAATCAGCATAGCATTTGAAATTATATCAGTATAGCTTTGCATGATAGATCGGCACAGCATTTGAAAAAAAAGGCCAGTTTAGATTTGGAAGACATATAAACCCAGCATCAGAAAAGTAAATTCGGTTTATAGAGTGTATAGCCCAGCCGACCGCAGGGATCATATTTAGGCTGTCACACCGTCAGGATCGAATCCACGCAGAGCGTTAGAAGATTCATCAGCACAGTATTGAAGATAGATCAGCACAGCATTGGAAGGTCGATTAGCATAGTGCTGGATGACATCAGAACAGCACAGAAAGATATAGATCATCAATCAGCCCACTACCAAGATACACCAAGGTGTAGTATTGGAATATACACAACAGCATTTAAAGGAAGACCAGTGTAGCCTAATGTTGAGGTATACTGCACTTAAAGAGAGACCAGGTCGCATTGAAAGACAGAATGGCAGGGCATTTGAAGATGGTTTAGAATAAATGTGCGCGCGCGCGCGCGCGCGCGCGCGCGCGCGCGCGCGTGTGTATGTGTGTGTGTGTGTGTGTGTGTGTGTGTGTTTGTGTGTGTGTGTGTGTTTGTGTGTGTGTGTTGGGTGTGTGCGATAGTTTAGAGACGTTTAGAATCGTTTAAGGACGTTTAAGCAATACAATTGAAGACAGTTCGTAGCAGTGTGGAAGATCTATCAGTATAAACTAGGAAACAAACGGCGTAGCAATGGAATAATGTATCGGTATGGCACTAAAAGACAGATCACAATAGTACTGGAGCATAAGTAAAAGAAAAGAGAAAGACACACCCGAAGGTGGAAAGTGCGAGCGGGACCCAAAGAAGTGCTGTCCTCAACTGCCGAACCAGCCATCAGGCAGCATGGAATCGGGAGAGATCAGCATGTCGTCGCACATTCTATCAATATGATTGGAAGACAGACCAGTGTACCAGTGGAAAATACATAGGTCAGCGTTGATCTGCAAACTAAATCAATATAGCGTCTGAAGGCCTATCACCGCAGA
>JADBJO010003142.1:125000-130000 GCA_016801955.1 Conus betulinus | reverse complement strand
GTTGTATGAGGTAGTCCTATCTGACCATGATGTTTGGCCCTTCAATAGATCAATGTTGAAATCACCTAAAAGTATTAATTCTGTGGCATCAAGCGACGCTGCATCCATCATGGCTGTAAACTTGTCCATCCAACCAGCATTTTTTCTGGGGTTTCGATACACAAATCCTATTTTGATGGGTTTTGTTCTCTTTAACTTGATTACTAACCAAACTGCTTCAATTCCAAAACTTTTCAAGATCATACAAACGTTGGGCATTTAATGTTTCATGAACGTAAAGTAATATGCCTGTAGATTTTGATTCGGTGGGATCTCTGCGTACAATATTGTAGCCAGAGATTAAAACAGCGGCATCAGGGACATTATCTGAAAGTCTTGATTCAGTGAAGCCAAATATATGGAAGGGTTTGTCTTGATTGTACAGTATAGTAGGAACCTCATGTAACTTGTTTTGTATATGGTTTATATTAAGATGTCCAATACGTAGTCCGTCTTCCTGTGGCCACTTTGAAGATGATTGCACCATTTATGCAACTAAAAAAAAAAAAATATATATATATAGCAAGGATACACTTGAATACAAACTCAATATGTCTGTATGGTATACACACACAACAACTATCTTCAATTCAAAAGGAAATGAATATGAGAAACAAGGGAAGTCAAAACTACAAATAAGTGTGATACAACACACTTACACACCAAATCCAACAATGCTCAATGAAAAAAGGATAATGAATATGAAAAATGACAAAGTTAAATTCACAAAGTTACGTAACACGCTTGTGGCAAAGTGTCACTGAAGCTTTATCCACACCACAGCAGGTTTCTGAGCGTGCTCACACACCATTCAGGTATAATAAAACTATGATATAAGAGTCTTGCTTTTTCTTCACAGATGCTAATAATGTAGTTCGCAACAACTTTATCTTTTCAGCTTATCAGATGGTCGGCAGATTCGGAATTACACAGTCCACATTGGCTGATGCATATAGTTCAAAGTCTGCACTTTCAACACGAGTGTATATATACTTATAACACACACACACACACACACACACACACACACACTGATTCAAGTCTATGAGAACTGGCCATAGTTTGGTGGCATTGGCATGAAGTGTGGCCACTGCCAAAAAAAGTAGGTGGGAAGCTACGAGGAAAAGAAGGGAAGAACATAGGAGGATACACAGGCGGTGGCATCATGGGTGGTGGTGTGGAGGCGAAGTGTAGTCCTCTCTCTACTACCATACGAATTAGTTCCCCGCGTGGTAGTAGGCCTGCTGTCCGGTCGTCGAAGTGGAAGTGGATGGGTGGGGTTTAGAGTGGGGGTAGGGGGGGGGAAAGACTTCCGAGTAGTGTGGGTCGGCCGGAGAATGGGGAAGAGTAGGAGGGTTCTGGGGTTGAGAGGACTGTGATGTGTGATTGTTTGTTGGTAACATATGTGGAGTAGGTGAATGGACGGGAGGAGGAAGGGAGCGGTGATGTAACAAGGGGGAAGAGGAGAGACGTCCAGTGGGGCGAGGCCTGTGGTCACTGCCCCTCTTGGTGCCGATGCTGTCTGCCTGTTTTCTCGCAAACAGATTTTCAGCAAGGCGTGCTGTCCCTTTTCTTCGTTGGCAGAATGGCATTTTGGTACAGTGCCATTCTGGGTGCACCACCACTGCTGGTGGTGAAGACAGCAGTGTGGTCCCTGTAGTGCACACCCCCCATGCCGTCCACACACCTGCTGCAGGTTCCTGTTGCTGTGTGAATGAATGACTGCATTGAAGGGGTGTCGTCCTCTGGCAGGCATGATAGCAGAGGCTAGCAGTGACGCTTTGGGAAAGACCCTCCGGGCACTGGGAAAGAAGGTCTTTCCACTTGTCACTGCTGATGGCACTGTCTGCTGAGGAGGCCTGGACTTGTGCACAGTCGTGGATCCCAACATGAACTGAACTGCAGCTAGTCTCACGGTAGTTGAGGGTGTCTGGCCACTGAGCCACTCGGTCAGTTGGGTCACTGTCAGGTCACTGACACACACTTTTTGGGGCTTGCTGTTGGGAGGTGAGGAGCGGGAGGGATCCACCCCTTTCACTACATCATCCCCCAGCAGAATGGTAGTGGTGTCCTTAGTGACGCTGACATGTTGGAGAGGGTTGGGGGTGGAGGTATGCTGACTGAGGGACTCAGACACTGGTGTGGAGTCTGCTTTGCCTGCGCTGTGTCCACTGTCAGCGTTGCTCTCTGTGGCAGCGGCATTCGGCTGGGTGGGCAATATGGGAGATGATGATTTGTGGGTGGATGATTTGGGGGAGGGTGGTTTGGGAGGATGCAGTCTTGGAGGGCAGTTTGTGATTTGAGGAGCGGGGGAGAGGTTTTTGTGTGTTTTGGGCTTGTAAGTGTAGTAACTGAGTGGTGAGGGCATCTATGTCAGTCTTGAATGTCTGTCTTGCTTCTTGCAGTGCTGCACGAAGGGCTGAAACTTCAGCTTGTAGGGACTGTGTTGTTTGTAAAAAAACTCCTCCTTGGACACACAGTCATCATGGCAGCAGCACACATCTGCATATTCCCTGGCTTTGAAGCTTGGTCACCGTCTTTGTCACTGGAAACGCTTTCAGTGTCTGTGGTGTCTCTCTGCTAACGCTTTCAGTAACTGCCGTGAAAATGATGCTTGTTTGGGAGAGGGGAGGGGCATGACTGAGTCAGGTGGGGCAGAGGTTACAGTGGAGGATGGTGGGGAGGGGGGGGGGAATTATCAGTAGATGTGGGGGGACTGTGAATCCTGTGCACTAACGCTGACTGGAACAGTGAGGGAAGATGGGCTCAATGAAGGGAGAGTGGAGGGAGAGGAGTTCTGTCACTGGATGAGAAGAGCAGGCCTCAGTTGGTGAAGGGGTGGAAGGGGGGGGGGAGTGGAGGGGGGATGCTGAGTGTTGGCAGGATGGAGCGGTCAAAGGGCGGTCTGTATCTCCTTCCTCTTCACTGCTTTCTGCCCGTGTGATTGGCGGGATAAGCACACAGCGCGTGTCTTTCACGGTCGCACTAATGCTGGTCTCATCCACTGCACACCCCTCAGCGCCTTTCGCGCCGGCCGTCGCTACGTCCATGTCTGGCACGCACATGTGTGTGATGGAGAGTGGGTCAGAGCTCGCAGTTACACCCAGTGTGTGTACTATAGTACGCAGCCTGTCGAACTCCTCATCGACCCACTGTAGGCATGCTTTCCCTTGTATAAGAATGGTACCCGTTGTATAATAAACATGTATCTTAAGAATCTTGACTTCCTCTGATCTCATCTCTATAGTAGATTGGCTGAGGTCAGAGGGAATTGGGGAGACGGTAGTAAAGTCATCAGAGCAGTCATATTCTTTGTGTTGTGTGCACGGTAGTTTTTCCATGTGCATTTCACACTCCTTTAGGTATGAAATTCCCCATATACCTGTGATGAGCCTATAGCACCTTTGAAATTAGCCAGTAATTTGCTACGCCTGGACAACGGCATTTTGCTTTTTACTTCTTCGAACAATTGATATAAGACAGGATATGAAGGGCAGAAACAAGGCAAATGGTTGTCTGTATGTGTCCGGCCCAGTCATTCCGCTGTTTCCAACTGCATCAAATATCCAATCACTAATTGACACCCGTCGTCCTGCTGTTTCCACCCACGTCAGGTCTCCAGTCCTTAATCGTATCCAGTCCTTAACTGACGCCGCCTTTATGCTGTTTCTACCCACGTTAGTTCTCCAGTCCTGCTCTGTATTCGGTCCTCAGTTGATGCCGTCATTCTGCTGCTGTTTCAGAATGCATCAAATACCCGGTCATTGAATGATACTATCATCCTGCTATTCCAGCCGCGTCAAATATCCAGTGATTAATTGATGCCGTCATGCTTCTGTTTCCCACTACGTCAAATATCCAGTGATTAATTGATGCCGTCATGCTTCTGTTTCCCACTACGTCAAATATCCAGTGATTAATTGATGCCGTCATGCTTCTGTTTCCCACTACGTCAAATATCCAGTGATTAATTGATGCCGTCATGCTTCTGTTTCCCACTACGTCAAATATCCAGCCATTCACTGATGCCGTCATCCTGCTGTTTCAACTGTTTTAAAGATCTGTAATGAAGTAATGCCGAAACCATGCTGATTCCAACTGCGTCGAACAGTTATGCCTTAACTGACGCTGTTATCCCACTGTTACCATTTGTGTCAATTATCCAGTCTTTGGATGGCTCCGCCATTCTGCCGATTCCTTGCAACTGTGTCAACTATCCAGGTATTAATCGATGCTATGCTGCTGCTGCTTTCAACTGTGTCAACTATCCAGTTATTGATCGATGCAATACTTCTGCTGTTTTAGACTGCGTCGAATACACAGTCACTAACTGGTATTGTCACCCCACTGTTTCCAGCTGTGTCAAATACCTAGTCCAATTTTAAAAGTATTTTTAAGTAACTCCGCCGATTAAAATAGACAAAGCACGGCGCGTTTCGATCTCTTAGGTCTTCTTCAAGCAAGATAAGCAACATTCAGGACAATAAAAAATCGAATAACGAGCAATCACTTATCTTCTTAAATTCGTTTTCATTTCAAACTTCGTTGTCATTCAACGCCCATTTTGCTCCGCATTCGGGACGATAAGTGATCGCCCGTTCTTCATTGTCAATGTCCTGAATGTTGTTTGTTTTGTGCCTGACGAAGACCTAAGAGGTCGAAACGCGTCGTGCTTACTTAAAATTACATTTTAAATTTGTTTCAATTTCCGACTGTGGTCATCTCACTTTGAAACCAAATACTTTGTCATTAACTGACATTGTCATCCTGCTATTTCCAAATGCGTTAATGATTTGATCACGACTCGATGTCATCTTCCTGCTGTTTCAAACTGAGTCAGATATCTAGTCATTAGTTGATGCCTTCATCCTACTTTTTCCCAACCGCGTCAAATATCCAGTCATTGATTGATGCCGTCACACAGCGGTTTCCAAGTGAATCAAATATCCAGTCATTAATTG
>JADBJO010003142.1:107500-112500 GCA_016801955.1 Conus betulinus | reverse complement strand
CAAACAAACAAAAAAAAAAAAAGAAAAAAAAAAAAAAGCATCAAGACAAATGCACCGGGTTCACAGCTTTTATTTTCCAGACACATGCAACAATTGTATCTAAGTCGTCACCACCATCAGGGCCGGCAACCGTGTCGGATTTCATGTGGGAAATCACGTCATTTCAGACATGGATCAGTGACGCTGTGCACCCGTTAGTGCTGCGCCCGGAGATAATAACGGCCGGCGATTGACAGCTTCCACGTTCCCACTGTGGAAAGGAAAAAAAAAACAAACAAAAACAAAGAACAATTGACTGAAATAAAATTAGCCCCCTTGCCCAACTCCCCTCTGCATGCGCACCCAGATTGATTACAAACGCTGTAAGCAAAGTAAATAGAAAACGAACAAGAGCATACAGGAAAATAATCCCCGTTTAATAAAAGAAGAAAGCAAAAGAACAAAAAAAAGCCTCGTAAACAAAATTACCTCAATCACATCTCCCATACCAATCCCCACCCGCTTACATCATCAATCACAAACTTTTAAAACCCAAATACAAAACAAACAAAACCACACAGGACAATCATCGTTATTTAACAAAAATAGGAAAACAAAAATATAACAGCCTCAAGACAAAGACACTGGGTTCACAACTTTCATTTTCCAGACACACACAATTGTACCTAAGTCTTCACCACCATCAGGGCCGGCAACCGTGCCAGATTTCGTGTGGGAAATCACGTCATTTCAGACATGAATCCGTGACGCCATGCACCCTTTAGTGCTGACCCCGAGATGACAAAAAGGGGTTATTGACAGCTTCCACGTTCCCATTGTGGAATACACAAATGCGGTAAACGGACTTTGGCATCGGAGAATGCGACCAATGCACGGTGTGTATGGTGCACGCCTCTGTCTGGGCTGTGCAGGTGGCGCATCGATCGGCATCGTGGGATGTAACGACAATCAGAGGAACAGGACTGCGGGTGCACTCGTGCGTGTCATGACAAGCGCCAGCTCTCTGTCAGCTATCGTTTACGTTTGTTTAGGATGTAGTTATGAATTGTAACGAGCCTACTTTTTTGTTCTGTTACTATTGTCCTCGTCCTCATCATTCTTGCATCTGCACATGCTCACAAGGATATACACTCTCGCATACACACAAAGCCTGTTTGGGCTTGTTTCTTGATCTGTGTGTGTGTGTGTGTGTGTGTGTGTGTGTGTGTGTGTGTGTGTGTGCATGTGTGTGTAAAACTAGGGAAGCAGTTGCAGAGCTCCCTCTCTTCGCCATCTCACCCTCCCCCATCTTCCCTCCTTCACTCCACCCTATGTTCCAAAGGAAAAAAATATAGAAAAAGAAAGAAAAAAAAAACTTAAATAATTACCACGCCCCCTCCCCCTCTCCACACTCATGATCTTAAATTGATTACAAACTCATAACCAAATCAAATAGAAAAGAAACAAAAATATACATGACAATCATTGCCGTTCAAACAAACAAACAACGAACGAACAAACAAACAAAAAAAAAAGAAGAAAAGCATAAAGACAAACGCAACCAGTTCACAGCTTTCATTATCCAGACATGCACAATTGCACCCATGTCATCACCACCATCAGGGCCGGCAACCGTGCCAGATTTCGTGTGGAAAATCACGTCATTTCAGACATGAATCAGCGACGCCATGCACCCTTTAGTGCTGACCCGGAGATGACAAAAAGGGGTTATTGACAGCTTCCACGTTCCCATTGTGGAAGACACAAATGCGGCAAACGGACTTTGGCATCGGAGGATGCGACCAATCCACGGTGTTTGGTGCACGCCACCGTCTGGGCTGTGGAGGGGGCGCATCGATCGGCATTGTGGGATGTAACGACAATCAGAGGTACGGGACTGCGGGTGCACTCGTGCGTGTCATGACAAGCATCAGCTCTCTGTAAGCTGCCGTTTACGTTTGGTTTAGGATGTAGTTATGAATTGTAATGAGGCTATTTTTTGTTCTGCCACTATTGTCCTCGCTCTCATCATTCTTCTTGCATCCACAGCTGCTCACATGTGCATACACTCTCTTACACACATACACAAAACAAACCAAGTGGAACTTTACAATGGTATGGAGACAATATTTGTGATGGAGTTATGCTGTCAGGACTCCATGTATATGTTCCCTCACGCCTCTAGTTCTTTGCAACTATGTGCTAGACTCTAATCCATCCCCCCCCCTCCCCCAGCCCCCCTCTCTCTATCCCCACCTCGCCTACAGCACAAGTCCATACTCTCCCTGTCTGTCCAGACATTGATCTAACAAGAGGAACACACAGGAAAAATAGGGGGCGGGGGACGGGGGGGGGGGGAGGGGGGGGGGGGGGGGGTGTCTCATCATCAACAGTGTCTTTCCCCTATCCATTTATCTCCCCACCCCTCACTGTCATTATTCCCCAGCTGCCCATTCTACTCCCCCCTGCTCCCCTCCACCCCCCCCCACACACACACACCACACCCACACCCAGGTTTGTCGTGTTGCGGACCCAGCACTGCTGTCCATAGGAACCAGTCAACACGAGGTGGTCATTGGGCAACCCACTAGAGGAGACTGCACCTGGGGTGACTGGGTTGAGGGGAGCATGGACATGAAGGGCAACAGCGAGTGAGGGAAAATACAAAGCTGATAAGGAAAAAGAAAAGAAATCTTTCATCCCATATAACCAGCGTACCACAGAGGGCCTGCTCAAGACTTTAAGTCCTAATCAGTGTGACTATGTACAAAGTATATACAATAATCTCACGACATGATAAGCAAGTATTCACATCTTTTGGCACATAAGACTAGGCCATGTTGAAGACGTTGGGCTTCGCCTTTAACTTTTCTTCTCGCCAGTTTAAAAAAAAGGGCAAACAGACACAGCAGAACGGGATAGTTAGCATCGACTCTGGACAGTACAAACAGTCTGTCTACAGGACGTAGATTAAAGAAGACAGACCTGGCTTTTCAGATCCCAAACAAGAGACTGAGCCACAAAAGCAGGAAAAAACAAAGTACAACAATAAACGAAAAAAAAAAATCAGAAAAAAATGAGAAAGCCAGACAAAAAAAAAAAAAAAAAAAAAGAGTGAGAGAGAGGGAAGAATTACTGGCACAAAACACACAGGAAGCGGAAATACAGTCTGCAATGGAAAAGTTCCTGGAATCTGCCAGGGAGCGGGAATACAGTCTGCAATGGAAAAGTTCCTGGAATCTGCCAGGGAGCGGGAATACAGTCTGCAATGGAAAAGTTCCTGGATTCTGCCAGGGAGCGGGAATACAGTCTGCAATGGAAAAGTTCCTGGAATCTGCCAGGGAGTGGGAATACAGTCTGCAATAGAAAAGTTCATGGAATCTTGCGGGAAAGGAGCGGGTGAAGGGTAGTGATGGGGGTGGGGGATCGGAGGAATGAATCACCAAAGATGACGAAGCGATGACGGGGGTGGGAGTGAAGGCCCGGGAAGGAGCTGCAAAATGAAAGAAGGGAAGAATTAGAGTCGGTGGAACAATGATAGTAGAAGAGATGGTTGAGAGCAATTTCAGCGGATAGAAGGATGGGAGGTGATGGACAGAGCACAGGGATGGGCAGTTAAAGCAGAAATAAAAGAATTGCAGAGGAAGTGGAGCAGGGAGGTGGGTGGGTGGGGGGACTTAAGAGAAAGAGGACGGGTGCATTTTGGAGATGTGCGGGGAGTGGCCAAATTGCATGTGACAAACCTTTATCATTTTTTTGTTTGTATGTTTTTGATAATGGTTTTCTCTGCTCTAATCTCCTTATCACTATTTTTTTTTTCTTTGTTAGGTGTGGCCTCCATCCTATTTTTCCCCCCACATTTTTCTCCTTCTCCACTGACTTACACGCGCTATGCAAATTTGCCGGTTCCATTACTGATCGACGTTCTGTTGCGAACTTTAGTATTTTGACGTTTGATAAAGAGCAAAGAGCGTCTGGGTTTCTTTTTCATGTGTTGGTGTATTGAATCATGATGCTTTCACTCTGTGAGAAACACAACAACAACAGCAAACACACACACACACACACACACACACACACACACACACACACACACAGAGAGAAAAATTTTACGCGAAAAAGGATGGTGTGTGGTAGCAATGTGTGTGGCACGACAAATATGCTTTTGAGGGAAACAGAAATTTGGTAGTCTTTATGTGGAAAATAGGTAGATATCACATGATTGACGAGTTTAAAGTTAAGCCTTACGAAATTGAATGCAAGTGACGTGATAAGATAAGACGGGAGGGGGGGGGGGGGGGGGGGGGGGAGTGGAGTGGTAGGCGGGTTGAGGGGGGGGGGGGTGGGGGAGGGGATTTAGGTATTGCAAGTAAGAGGTAAGTGTCATATTAGAAACAAGAGTGTAGGAGGATAGACTTATGAAAATGATGGTGGGAGATGGAAAAGGGAAGACGGAGGGCGGAGCTAGGAGTGGGAGGGGGAGGGGGAGATGGCAGGACGTTAGAGAGGAGCAGTGTATATGGAACAAATCAGGCAGAACGAGGGAGCCTGTACTGGTGCAGAAGGAAATCTAGGACATTGTCAGGATCCTCAAAGCTTAATGGGAAAAAAAATGAGATGAAACCGGTCGAAAAAATGGAAGCGGAAATAAAATATCGTTGGGAATTTGGAACGGAGAGGGGTGACGATGTGCTTCAGACCATACATTATAACGAAGAAAAAAAAATGGGAATGCGTCCATTGTTTCTTCTTATTCCCAGCGCTGGAGAAATCAGTGAGAATGAAATTATCTACGTGAAACTAGAAAATTAAAATATAAGATCCGCGGGACAAAAGTTAATGACGATGCGTCGATGGACAGGATGAGGACGGAAAAGTGCGATGTCCTCGTCATTATGTGAATTTGTGAAACAGGTATCGCTAAAGTGATAGTTGATCTGTTTAGAGTGGGAAAGCAGGTGAGAGTATTGTGCACGATTGTTGAAGTGTCGAAGAGAATGTGGCTGTTTCAGGCAAAGAAC
>JADBJO010003142.1:90000-105000 GCA_016801955.1 Conus betulinus | reverse complement strand
CATGAAAACAGAAGAAGCAGGAAAGCAAAGAACGCGAGTTGCACGGGTTCTGGAGTCGGCGGGAGGGGATGCAAACATCTGGTCACATGATGACAGAATGGTGGAAGTGGCAGCACACGAAAAGTGACAACGGACAAGTGTGGTAAAAAAAAAAAATTGTGAAAAGAGGAAAGGGTTGACAGAAAGGCGGCAGAGAAAAGGAACTAACAGGGGATATAGAACGATGAGTGAGACACGTGATGCAGTGACTAGATACAGAAATGATGAACATGTGGAATTTCTGGGAATGGAGTAGAAATCGACGCAATATCAGAATACATAGGAAATAAAATTGTAAAGACGGTTCTGCGCCGGAAAAAAAAGAGGGCTGATACAAGGAACAAATGTTTGATAGTGAAATGAAATGGAAAGGAGTGTGAGAAATGGAAATGATATCATGACTGGCAGTTGAACCGTCCTGTAACGGTGTCCAGTAGAACAGGGAAAGCGAAGCATTAGGGGGTGAGAGGACGGGGGTAGGTACGGGTAGAAAGTAATGTTTCACACAGAAATGGCGAAACATCAAAGTAGATGAACTGGATGCGAACAGAGCGAACTTGGAGTGGACGAGCATCGGTAGATTAGAGAGCAGCAACAACAACAAAAAAAAAGCCCTCTTGGAACACACAAAGAGGGAGGGGTTAGAACTATGATAGAAAGAAGTGGGGAGCGATACGAACAGTGACAAAGACAGGAGAAAAAAAAAAAACATGAAACATAAACGTGTGTGCAAAACGGAGAGAAAAAAATAAAGGAGACAGATTGTGTACATAAGAACGATAAAGAAAAAAAAAATCAAAAAAAGTAAATGATAGTTTTTGAGAGGGCAGAGGAGCAAAAATAAATTGACACGGGATTACAGTCATGACATGAAGGATGTGAACAGCAACAGAAATAGGCAGCATAGACATGGACAAGGCAAGACTCCAGGATGTGGACCCGATAATACAGTAAGGGACGAGAATGGGAGACTGGGTTGGGAAAATGGAGGAAGGGGGGGGGGGGGGGGGGGGGGGGGGGGGGGGGGGGGGGGAGGTGCATAAAAACGATAGACGAACCAACATTGGAAGAATACAAACACAAAAATGTAACAGATGGGTAGAAATATCAGGACAGGAACGGGGTGGGAAGGGACACTGAGAAATGAAGAGTTTTAGAACGAGAACATGCCAGACTGATAAGGGTTCCGGAGAAGTAAATGAAATGTGAAGAGAGACCCGAAGCGGGTGAAGGGGGGGAATGCGGATATGGTAAAGTGAACAGAGGCATGCAAGAGATTGGGAATGGTTCGATGGAAAGCGGTCATACCTAAAAAATAATAACATACAAATAACAACAAAAACCATACAAACAAACACACAACAACAACAACAAAAACCGACGGAAGAATGTTTAAACGCATAGAAAGTTAGCAGAGGTTTTTTTTTTTTTTAAAGGAAAGGAATCAGAAAAAAGAAATAACGAGCTTAAAAATTAACGGCAGAATTGAAAACATAACCGAAGAGGAAAGAGCAGAGGTGATGTCTATGTGATAAACCACATTATGTACGCATTGCTCATGTTGTGTATGAGACAGTTTCCGCAGCGGAAAAAGGGGTAAATTTCAATGCATATAAAAAGAAATGAACGGAAATATACGTAGGCAAACACACGTGGACACTGGAATAGTTGTACAGGCAACTTGTCCCAAGAAACCTTAAAGCATTTATTTGTTTTATGATCGGTTAACAACTTTGTACGACCGAAATTCATGTGAACTGTTTTCTTGAAAACAACAACAAAAAAGGCCAATGATATACAAGCAGATAGAAATGAAGGAGGGGAGAAAGGGGGGGGGGGGGAGGGAGGGGAGGGGGGCAACGATATTGATAAAAACAAGCAGGTGGAAATGAAGGGGGAAGAAAGAAAAAGACAACACCCAGACACAGACAGACAGACAGACAGACAGACACACACACACACACACACACACACACACACACACACACACACACAGCCAGCCAGCCAGACACACACACAGACACACAGACACACACACACACAGATACACACACACACACACACACACACACACACACACACACACACACACACACACACACACACACTGAGGCACGCACGCGAACGATAGCACAAAGCCAAAAAAAAAAATCTAAAAAAATGTAAACGCTGGAACCAAGAAAGCAAGGCAAAAAAAAAATGAAGATAGAAGAGGCAGAAAAAGAAGAAGAAGAAAAAGACAGAATCATTTGATACCGTTTCTAAAAGAAGCCGATGTCTGCATGCAGACAGACTGATGGGGACCACAGGCCAGGCACCGCTCCCTCCTGGAAACCAGCCGAGTCAGCCGATCTCTGGAATCAGGGTGAGCGAGAGTGTGTCAAATTTGGTATGGCACCCGCCACTTCTTCACAGACTAGGAAAGAAAAAAAAGAGAGAGAGAGAGAGAGAGAGAGAGAGAGAGAGAGAGAGAGAGAGGAGAGAGAGAGAGAGAGAGAGAGAGAGAGATCACGATACTTTATTGTCATTACCATTACAGTCTGATGACAAGGGGGGGGTAACAATAGGCTCTAAAAGGAAATATTGCTGACATAAAAAATCAATTTAAAACATACAAAAAAATCTCAACAAAACTTCATTCAGTTATATATATAATAATCATTAAACCACATAAATATATATCCCAAGCACTCACCCATCAGCCCACCCAATTTCAGAACACACATACCCAATCGCACAGAGAGAGAGAGAGAGAGAGAGAGAGAGGAGAGAGAGAGAGAGAGAGAGGAGGGGGGGGGGGTTAAAGGACCTTAAATCAACTAACAATTAGTATTGATCGTCGATCTTTCAGGACTTTACGTTCGATCGATCCCCGAAACAGGCATTCGGAATCATCGATCTGGTATTGATGATACACACGTTGTCGTGGCGCGGCGGTAAAGGTATAGGATTGCGGGCGTGGAGTTCGTGGGTACGAATCCCATCAGTGATTTATTCATAGTAATTTTCGGCGCCGATGGGCCCCGATCCAGAGCTGAGCTTGCAATGGGCTTAAAATAGGAAGTGAACCACACATTTGACACAGAGAAGAAAACCATACAGCGAAGACAAAATATGCTCCCCTTTTGTAATGTATACAGACCTCCCCCCCCCCCCTCCACACACACACACACACACACACACACACACACACACACACATACACACACACACACACACAACAACTTAAATGAAAGATTATCGCCAGTTCTCATGATATATGGTGTGTTTTACAGTGTAAGATTATCTATTAACCTTTTGGACAGCTCTTTTTTTTTTTCGTTTTCGTGTTCTTATTCCTCTTCTGTTCTTTTCGTTTAAACTACTGTAAGTTATAAGGAATACTTTGTGTGAGTATTTTTGTTTCCTGCAAATGTGTGTGTGTGTATGTGTGTGTGTGTGTGTGTGTGCGTGCGTGCGTGCGTGCGTGCGTGCGTGCGTGCATGCGTGCGTGCGTGCGAAGACGTATGCGTGTGTGTGTGTGTGTGTGTGTGTGTGTGTGTGTGTGTGTGTGTGTGTGTGTGTGTGTGAGTGTGTGTGTGTGTGTGTGTGTGTGTGTGTGTGTGTGTGTGTGTGTGTGTGTTGGAATCTCTGCGCACTGTCTTCTTTTGGTGCATCTGTGATTTCTCAACTTATTTGATTAAAATTTGATATTGTAAAAGAAAAAAAAAATGGAAGGGGGGGGGGGGGGGGGGGGGGGGGGGGGGGGAGGGAGGAAATCGCTCACCATGTAGCGTGGCCGAAGACAAAACTCATGTTCTGTACCATTACACCAAGTACAAGGTGCCGGAGACCCCTCCTCCCCCCCCCTCTCCCCCCCCCCCCCCCCCCAAAAAAAAAAAAAAAAAAAAAAAAAATCAGCAAAGCAGCTGGTTCGTGTCATACAACACCCAACGTTGCTTCTGATCAGAAAGTTGCCGGTGGGTCCTCTCGCGGATTCCTTCCTGTCTGGTAAGTTGTGAACTTTTTAAATCGTTGCTTACACTCTTACCTGCTGTCACTCGACTTTGAAACGTTTCGCTATAAACCTATTTCACGTGGGGGGGGGGGGGGGGGGGGGGGGGGGAGGAGGAGGAAGGAGGCGATATGCGGAGAGCGGCAAGGGGGTGAGAGAAACAGGGTCGAAGGAGGGGGGAGGGGGGGGGGGGGGGGGGGAAGGGAAGGGGAAAGCTCTCTGGGAAAGGTCTGGAATGCAACAGACAAATTGCCCGATCTTACCATATTTTTTGGAGTGGGTGGGCGAGGGAGGGTAGTATGGTGGCAAGGGGAGTAGAAGTGTGTGCGTGTGTGTGTGTGTGTGTGTGTGTGTGTGTGTGTGTGTGTGTGTGTGTGTGTGTGTGTGTGTGTGTTCTTATGCGTATGCGTCCGTATGCGTGTATGTTTCCGTGTGTGTGTGTGTGTGTGTGTGTGTGTGTGTGTGTGTGTGTGGTGCATGATGTGTGGGGTGGGTGTGGGTGTGGGTGGGAATGCTGATGGTGGAGCGAATGGAAGAAAAGTGCCGTTCGTGTTGCTGGCTTGCCAGAATGAGCGATTGAGATAAGCAAGACAGAAATCCCACCGGAGGTGTTCCACATGGTATGAATCTGGTTTCGGGTTCATGATTGCTATGAAAGAAAAAAAGTGTAGTCGACGCCCCCCTTTTCTACCTTCGCCCCTCAGCCATTTATTGTTGCAGATCTTGGTTAACATTTGTGTGGGACCCCACTGGCTGTAGGAAGGTGGAGAGAAAGACCGAAAAAAAAAAAAGATTTTCTCTATGAAAACATCTAGTGACTGCAATGGCTTTAAGTCATCACGTCTGAGATATGAATACTTTGCTCTTTTTCTTTTGACATACTTTCAAAAATGTTATCGAAAATGATCTGAAATCCCCAGGGAAACTACAGTTACTTTGGAATATAGAAAATTTCCAACATTTGACAACAACGCTCTTGTGTTGAGAAGGGGTGTACAAGAGGGAATTCCTTGAACTGTCCATAAATGTTAACATGTAAACAGCGACAACCATTAAGTCCTGGTAGGACTTCGAAAAAAAAAAATCGGTAAGGAAAATGAGTGATTGATTAACAATGATTAACCGATAAGAACTTTTTTTTATGGAGAAGATGCTGACCAACGACAAATGCAAAGTGAAGTGTCTGCGTAACAAACTACGATTCATTAACGACCCTCTGTCCGCATTGCCCCCATGTGTCATGGATTCGAGTGGACATCTCTGACATCAGGTCGGCATCAAGGAGAGCGCAAACCTCGATCGAGATCGAATGGACCCTGAACCAGGGACCTTTGATTTGGATCCACTAATGGATCGGGACTCAAATCTAATAGGTCTGTCCTTGTGTCGCGTTCTATCTTTCCGCGAAGTTTCGTTAAAATCGGTTGAGTAGTTTTCTACGTAAAATCGCCGACAAACCAAAATTAATAGTTTGTCCTTTGAACTGGATTCTACCTTTCTGCGGAGAGTCTCTAGAATGGGTTCACTAGTTTTCTGCCTTATTTTGCTGACAGACCCAAGAGTAAAAGATTATCCTTGGGCTGTATTACATCTTGTCCCCAAGTTCCGTGAAAACGGGTTTCAACAGCTCCTGCGATATATTACTGACAGAAAAAAAAATTAATACGATCGCCCGTGGGTTGCATTCCATCTTTCAAGTTTCTGTGATTTTTTTTTTTTGAGTAGGCCTAATATAGCTGACAGACCAGACATTGACAGGGTCGTCCTTTGCCTCTTCTACATGAAAAAAAAAAACATTTTATGGAAATGCACTCAGTAGTTTTCTGCGTAGTCATGTTGCAGACAGCCCATATATAATAGGATTGCCTCTAGGTTGCATCAAGGTTCGTTAGAGTGGGTTCCGTAGTTTTCTGCGTAATATTACTGACAGACCAGCCATTTAACAGCTTTGTCCCTAGAATATGTCCCTCTTTCCGCCGAATTTTATCGATATTCGTACATTGAGGGGGAGGGGAGAGGGAAGGGGGTCTCAGATTCCATGGCACGCCACTCTTTCCGGTTGTCCATTCAGAATCACAGCCTGGTTTGTCCAACAACAATCCCGATTTCGGAAATGCAAAGGGAGCTGTCAATGTCAAGCCGTTATGAAGGCAACCCACCAGAGGAGACACTGCACTGCCGCCAAGTCATTTCGATCGCGTTCAGCGGTGCCTGTTCTGATTCAGTATATGCAGGACACCACCTGCTAAGCCCCCTACTGACGATGATAATTACTTCGTAGCGATGCCAGTGCAAGTGAGAGCTCTCTCCAGAGGGCGCCACCATGTCCATCCAACGACAGTGTTCATGAATTCGCCGGTACCAGTGACCCCGACAGAACTTCATCAAGGGGAAAGACGTTGCGAGGAAACAAAACTGAGGTCACTGTGAGAGCAGGGTATGAAAGGCATCCGAATCTGAGACATGTTTATGCTGATATATGATGAAGATGATAATGATGATGATGATGATGATGATGATGATGATGATGATGATGATATAATAATAATGATAATAATAGTAATAATAATAATAATTATTATTATTATAATGAATTCTTGTATAGCGCCTATTCTCGGCTACACACCAAGCTCTAAGCGCTTTACAATCAACACTCGTTTACACAACGGGATGCCTACCTGGGTAGTGCCGACTGCAGAGCTGCCAGCTGGCGCTTCATTCAGTCGTTTCCCGTGTCATCCAGTCAGTATCGTTCAATAGCAATCACTCATTTTCCTTACTTCCCTCATTCTTTCGATTTCTCACGCAGAGTGCACGCTATGTGTAACGTGTCATCCATACCAACGGCCAAACTGGCCTACTCTTCCGAATGTTGGTGATGGGATTTTACGTGTGTGCAAGAAGTTATGTATGCGTTCACATTCGGAACCTCGGTTTATAGTCTCATTTGAAGGACTGTATGGGAAAATGAGTCAAAACCAATGTTAACTCCGAGGGAACCCCCCCCCCCCCCCCCCCCCCCCCCCCCCGTACTGAAACGCTCTGTCGGAGGTTCGAACCCGCAACCCCCAGGATCATCAAGATTACGAGTCCGGCGCTCTACCAACTGAGGTATTCCGGATCCTAATGATGATGATGATGATGATGATGATGATTTCCATTTTAGTGTGAGACTGCATGACAGAGCTGTACTCTTTACTTACGGTCATAATCTATTCTGGAATCAACCAGGCCCGACAGATACGGACATCTGCAGTGTTCGCCAGTCACTTGAGCAACACTCGAAGACGCCTCCATTCAACGGGTGGAAACTCGACAGTGCGCTCCCCATCATCCCAGGTAAGCCCACTGCAAGTTCAACTCTGGATTGGAGCCGGCCGTGTGTGTGTGTGTGTGTGTGTGTGTGTGTGTGTGTGTGTGTGTGTGTGTGTGTGTGTGTGTGTGTGTGTGTGAGTGTGTGTGTGTGTGTGTGTGTGTGTGTGTGTGTGTGTGTACGTGCGTGCGTGCGTGCATGTGCGTGCGTGTTTGCATGTATGTGTGTGTGTGTGTGTGTGTGTGTGTGTGTGTGTGTGTGTGTATGCGTGCACTCGCGCGTGCGTGCGAGTGAGAATCAATGACAGACTAAACTTTAATAGATTCGTCCTCAGGTCACACTCTATTCCTCTACCAAGCTTGGTTCGAATCGGTTCAGCTATTTGTGTGTGTGTTCTTGTCAACATACACACCAACCAACCCACGTGGGAGAAGACCACCTGCTTCGGCAGAGCTCGTAAAAGAGTTAATTCCGGCAAATCATTGTAATTAACGGCGCGAAGCTTTAACGATGTGCGTGACCTCTGTCGCTGTGTGTTCTTTTATGGGCCTGCTGTTTGAAATTCCAAATTCTCTTTAACAGACTAGGGAATCGTCACGTTTACAGAAATAAACCGGGCGGGTGTCCGTTTGTCAGAAAAGCCCCGCGTGCACCGTTCACAGGAGGGATGGGGGATGAGGGAGTGGGGGTGTAGTTTACGTGCAGTTTTAACGAGGTCAGTTTACCGATTAGTGTCACAAACAACAGCTGGAAGCGGTTGACTTTTAAAGAGACGGCAAATCACACCAACCCCTATGGTATCACTAACCTAACTCGTCAGACTCTACATTTAATTTCTTTATTTTTTATTCTTTCATCGCTCACCTGCTTATTGTTCACTCCGCAATTTTGTATTTATGCGGTTAAGATTCAGTACCACCGTGGTGAAAATGATTTAGGGTCAGAAACTGTGCGAATATACATTACCTATAACACACAGAGTCACAGACACACGGGCACACACACACACACACACACACACACACACACACACACACACACACACACACACACGCGCGCGCGCGCGCATGCAAGCACACACGCACGCATGCATGCACGCACGCACGCACGCACACACACACACACACGCGCGCGCGCGCGCGCGCGCGCGCCGCGCGCGCACGCACGCATACGCGTACACATGTACACACACACACACACACACACACACACACACACACACACACACACGAAAAAGGAACGCAAGCCTCCCACCTTTCCTTCCATTAAATACCAGCATCAATTCATCTTCATCGTATCCAAACTCCACACAGCATTCATGCACACGGTTTTCCATTTGGGCCGGGATGGCCTAGTTGGTTGAGCGCCGGACTCGTGATCCTGGGGTCGTGGGGTCGAATCTTCCACGTTCCGATTCCTGTCCCGAAGCGTCATCCGTATGGGGGAAAAGCTGGGGGTCGGATGGAGAATCGGTGTGTATGGGTGGGGAAAAAAAAATGATAGACAGTGGAACGGATCAAAGATGAACATATGAGATGTTCTAAAATACCATTTAAGAATATTACTTGATGGACAATGCAAAAGGGATTAGATTTACAAGAGAGTCTAGTGTTAACCAATTTTCAAATGTCAAAAACATCAACTACACTCGCGTCTATGGGTGGCATGATGTCTTGTTAGAAAGACCTCACTGAAAGAAATAAAGAAAGACGGGTTGAACTCTAACAGCCCCGTGACATATACATTTGATATTTTAACGGTATTTTTTTTCCGTAATGAATTATGTCTAGAAGTTTAGAAAAAAAACAAGTCTGAAAGTAAGACTTGAAATAGGTCTACAGATGGGAAGAAAAAGTGAAAGAATCCTTTGACGGGGTTTTGAAGATGATTTGAAGCATGTTGAAAAACCTCTTTCAAGTGTATATTGCACGTTTCTTTACATGACGATCAGACAATCGACTCACACTGCATGAAACATTCCTTATTCCTCCCCCCCCCCCCCCCCCCCCCCCCCCCCCGAGTTCTGTCTGCTTGATGATTAAAAAAATGTGTGAGATGGTACACAACAGAACTCAACATTTGTGCCTTTCATATGAACAGAGTGCATCAGATGCATGCTTGAATATAACTCCATTTTTCAATTATTCACAAAAAAGAAGCAGATTTCTGAAACTGGTTGAGAATCGACACAGAACAGGATATCGAGGATTTTCCTTGTGTCCGAGAAATACTTAAGTTAGTGCTATTAGAATACCGACCAGCTCAGCCGTGAAAATGGAGTGACCTTTCCAAGGTAAGTGATTTTTCTGTTTTAAAATCTGGGATTACGAACACGGACCCTGCATTTCCATTGTCCACAACTCAACCCTCAGTGTAGACTTTGAAAAGATCATTAAAATTTTCCCTTCAAATCAGTTCTGACTGGTGTGTGTGTGTGTGTGTGTGTGTGTGTGTGTGTGTGTGTGTGTGTGTGTGTGTGTGTGTGTGTGTGTGTGTGTGTGTGTGTGCGTGCGTGCGTGTGTGTGTGTGTGTGTGTGCGTGCGTGCGTGCGTGCGTGCGTGTATGCTTGTGTGCATGCGTGTGTGTGTATGTGTGTTTGTGTGTGCGTGCGTGCGTGCGTGCATGCGTGCGTGCGTGCGCGCGAGCAATTGTGTGTGTGTGTGTGTGTATGTGTGTGTGTGTGTGTGTGTGTGTGTGTGTGTGTGTGTGTGTGTGTGTGTGTGTGTGTGTGGTCTGTCTGTCTGTCTGTGTGTGTTGCAGGCACGTCCGCCACTGATATCTTGAAGGAACTCTCAGTATCTGGGCAGAGACAACCATAACCCTGGAAGCCATGGCAGCAGCAGCAGCTGAAAAGAGTCCCAGCCGGATCTGGTGGAGGTCACAGTGCTCTCCATAGGGATCACATTACCCAGCATATAACATATGAACTGTGCCTAATGGATGAGACATCCGTCACAAGGCGACTTGGCCTTCCGACGCCCGACCATGTTAGGGATGGAGACAGAGGTTCGAATCCAGGCACACAGACAAAGACAAAAAAAAAAAAAAAAAAAAAAAAAAAAAAAAAAAAAACGTACAGAGAAAAGCATTCAGGGCTCAAGACCTGGAGGCAGCCCTGCCTCCTCAAAGAATGCCATTTCCCGACAGACTCGCAGAGGAAGCGGGGGAGAGGGTTCTTTACTGAAGACCTTGAGCTGTCCGGCTCGCGCTGAATCTTCTTCCTGCTATTGTCGTTCTGGGGGGGATGTATGTGGTGTTGGATAGATCCGCTAGCCGAACTCAGTTATTCCTGTCTTCCGCCGTTTCAACATTCCGTGGGCGTAGGCGTTGAACTTGAATTTTACGAAGCTTATAGGTCGTTAATCATTTTGAGATTCAAATGACAAATTCACTGCTGTCATGTTATAAAACAACAGTCACGGGCCTTCTGGTGTATGACTGCAAGTCCTACTGTTTCTTACTGTTACTTAGACAAAGAAAGTTTGGTGTATGGGAACAACACACCTACGATACTTTTTTTTTCTTCTATGTCATCACCATGTTCTATCCGCGACATTACTCTAAATCAGCAGCAAACCCATGGGACCCCTACCTCTGTTTGTCCCCTCAGGGAAAAACAACAACAACAACAAAAACAAACAAACAATACAAACACAAAAAGGCCACACACACACACACACACACACACACGCACACGCACACGCGCGCGCGCGCTCCTCCCCCCCCCCCCCCCCCCCCCCACACACACACACACACACACACACACACACACAAAACACATACAAACATGGGCGGACCATAGACACACACGTTAATTTAGACCTGACAGAGAACAAAGACCCATGAGAAACATAGGCCTGGTGATACACACAAAACACGGCGGAAACATAGAGTCAGAGAGAAACATACAGACCCAGTGATACAGAGACACAGACCCTGCGGGGGGGGGGGGGGGGGGGGGGGGGGGGGGGAGGAGATACAGACCCGACCAGAAACATACACCTGGTGTGATATAGAGCAAGAGGGCCACACTGAGCGAATCATATAGGGGACCCAAGTGGAAGAACGAAACCAGTGAATTATATACGAGGTAGAGCATAGACCTTAGGTGTAATATCGATCCAGAGGGATATATATTCCGGTGGAACGTAGAACCCGGGGGAAACAATAGACAGAATAAAGACACCAGGGAGAAGGCACAGACTCAGGGGAACACAGACTCAAGAGGAAACATAGACGGAGCCAGGAGGAAATAATATGTCCTGAGGGAAACTTAAACACGGTGGAAGACAGACCGGAGGGGAATCATTGATCAGATCCAGGGGAAAACTGACTCGGTAAACATAGATTCAGGGGGAATATAGATCCGGAGGTAATCATAGACCTGGGAACATAAAGCCAAGGGGAACGTAGACTCTGTGATACAAAGACCCGGGGCGAAAGATCCAGAGGGAACCTGTACACATAAAACCTGAGGAGATGCCTATACTCGGTGATACATAGACCCAGAAGGAACATATATCTAATGGAACACAGACCCAGAGGAAATGTAGACTCAGTAAAACACGAACCAATGGAACATAGATCAAGGCGGTGACATAGACCTGGTTAAATATATATCCAGTGTTATACAGTGTCACGGGCAAAAATATGGACTCAGCATGAAGATAGATGTAGAGAAAGGAAAATAGCAGTTTGGAGGAAAATAGAGCCCCGGAACGATAGACCCAGTGGGAACGAAAACACGGGGGAGTCCGGACGTAAGGATAACACAGGCTTTGAAAACACAAAGATCAAGGGCCCCATAGATATGCTTTCTGAAGGAAACCAGGACCAAAGGAAAGCTACGAGGGGATATCAGGACCCCCTGTCTTCATAAACACATCGATCCCAGTCGCGTAATCTCTCTGGCAGGCACTCTCAAATTACTGGCACCCACAACGTCTGGTGTACAGGAGCGGTAACTGTGGTTGAACTCTTCTTTCAATGAGATTTGCGGCCCCTGAGGAAGAGGGAAGATAATGGCGATACAGTCAGGGTAAATGCTTGCACGGAAGACAACTCGGTTAAGCTATGACTTGGTGATAATGAGACACAGCTGCCGGGGTTGTCTGCCGGTCGATCGATGGAATTTAGGACTCGGCCTCTGAAGCCTTCCTTCTCTCTGGCTTTGAATACTCCCTTTTCCCTTCCCCTCTCCCCTTTTCCAACTCACATCCATCACCCTCCACCCCCCCCCCCCCACCCCCAGAAATCATCATCCCCCTTACATCCACCTCTCTCTTTCTCACACACACACAGACACACACACACACACACACACACACACACACACACACACACACACACACACAGAAGCACACACAGACTGACTGACAGACTGACTGACCGACCGACCGACACACACACACACACACACACACACACACACACACACACACACACGCAGGCACGCGCCACCCATCCTCGTAAGCACGTAAGCACGCACATGCACCATATGCATTGAGAATTGGTCGAGAGAGAGAGAGAGAGAGAGAGAGAGAGAGAGAGAGAGAGAGAGAGAGAGAGAGAGAGAGATGCAGAGACACACAGAGATGCACACACACACACACACACACACACACACACACACACACACACACACACTTCAAATTTGCGGCAATTATTTGATAAGGAAGCAGCGACATAACCAATTATCTATGCTGCCTCTATGCTCCCTTTCCAGTTTCCCATCAAAACCAGAGTAGCTCTTTCCACACAGTTCTCTCTCTCTCTCTCTCTCTCTCTCTCTCTCTCTCTCTCTCTCTCTCTCTCTCTCTCTCTCTCTGCAAAATTTCATACATTTCCAAACCCGTTTCGATGAAGTTTACTTTTGGCATGCAAACATGATAGAACCATCAGAAATCTATCAATTTTCTTGTATAAAGCGTTTCAGCTGCGTCAAGTTGCTATCTCGTAAAACGTTATCTTTAACCTTATCATTTGTATATATAAAAGAAAACATTGTGTGAAATGAGTGTTCAATTACTCCCCATCATGAGGGGCAATGGCCTATATATATATGATTAAAACATCTGAATTCTCTCTCTCTCTCTCTCTCTCTCTCTCTCTCTCTCTCTCTCTCTCTCTCTCTCTCTCTCTGCGTCTATGTGTCCGTGTGTCTGTGTCCTTTGCTTCCTTCTTACTCCCGTCCCATCTCTCTCTCTCTCTCTCTCTCTCTCTCTCTCTCTCTCTCTCTCTCTCTCTCTTCTGTGTAAAAAGGTACATTAAATGTCGAACGTTCTTTATCAGTGCTATTTATGAAGGAACGAAAATCCAGTGGTGATATAACATCCTTGATCGGCGAAGATGTCATCAACGTAATTTGACATCAATCAGAATCACCTTAAATGTTACGGAAATCGTAGCTGAGGTTGACAGACACAGGCAAACGGGAAAAACCAGTGAAATGAAATCCATTGTCAGACCGTGATGCTGTATCCGTTAGAGCCCCAAATAGCACTCTATAGGCTCGGGTGGTATTTTGAAAGCATTCCATGAAATTGCTTTCGTTATTAAAATCCCGTTCAACCAAAAAGGGCCGTTTCAGGGGCATCAAACTCATGTGCTGAAAAAATATATGTTAAGATGCAAATGTTTGTTTGCTTATTTGTTTTCACTGGTTTGTTTGTTTGTATTTAGTTTCTGTTCTTTTTAAAAGTCTGACCCAGCCTTATATACTATCTCTTTTTGATACGGGGGGTCATATGACTTGTTTAAAACAAAAGTTGACTAAACATTGGTATTCTCCAACTCTGTTCCTGTGCGGGACTTTGGGTTCTTTCATTCTGTGAAGGTAACGAGGGTCCACGCTGCTGTCTGAGATTTGGCTGAGAACGTCGTCTGGGACAGGATAAAATGCACAGAAAGTCTGTAAGGAATGAGAGTTTTTCCTTCTGTTCTCTTGCACATGATGAGAGGGTGGTTGGAGATTTTATAATTGCTTGTGGTGGCGTGTTTAAATTCTTGTTCTTCTCATTATCATTATATTATTATCGTCATCGTAATCACCACCACCACCACTATCACCACCGTTATCAAGATAGTTATATAGTGCCTATCCCCGGCTACAGACCAAGTTCTAATCTAAGCGCTTTACAGTCCACTCTATCGTTCATACGACGGGCTACCTGCCTGAATAGAACAGACTGAAGAGCTGCCTGCTGGCACTGAATTCAGTTGTTTCCCGTGTCATTCAGTTCAACAGTACATGCATGTACAGTAATTTCATTTGAACTAATGTCTGGTAGAAGCTAGTAATCAATTCTGCTCATGTTTTTATTTCAATTTATGCAAATTTATGTAAAGATATTTTTGTAATTTATGGTGCTACATTAAGCTGAACATTGGAGTTGGAGCAAAATTGATGTTGGGCAAAGGGAAGTAATTTTGTCTTCTGGGACTGATACTGCCTGTTTTGCAATGTAATTAGTGGATTCGATTTTCAAGGGAATGATGATTACACTAAGACTTGTTTCTGGCTGGCAGCCTGCAGTTTTGTTGCGGTTTTGCGTGTCCTAGTCCATTCAACAATGGTCGACAATAGCAGGAAGGTTTAGAGAAAGCTCTATAGACGTGCGATCTTTTATCAACAGATCTTCCACGCCGAAGCTGA
>JADBJO010003142.1:67500-72500 GCA_016801955.1 Conus betulinus | reverse complement strand
AGCTTCTCCCCTCATCGGTGTGTTCGCAGGCCAGGTCTCTGCTCTCAGCTTTTCATAATTATGTGGGACAGTCCTGCAGCAAGTGTTCCACAGTCATTGGGGCCGTAGTCCATGGACATCCTGAAGACTCGGCACCGTGGAATTTTGTGAACATGTGGTGTTTGAGTCTGGAGTACCCTGTCCTCAGTCTCACAATGCTCACCTGGTCTGGTCTGGGCAGCAGGTACTATGCATCCTTCAGGTTGAAGTCTGGGTGCTGCTCAAGCATCTTTGCTGCTTCTCCTTGACAATGGTTTTGGTTTCTTCAAACCAGACTTCCTGCTCCAGCTGGGGCTGCTGTCCTTCCTTTGCCAGTTGGTCAGCTTCCTCATTGCCATACATGTTGCTGTGTAGGGTATCCACTGAATGACAGTGTTCTCAGTGGACTGCCGCAGAATGGCCAGGGCAGAGACAAGGGAGTTGCGTTTCTTGTTTCGGGGATTTAAACGACACATACCTAAGACACGTGCGGCCCAGCCATGGTGTGCTGGGGAACGTTTACAACATTCGTCAGAAAACAGACATTATTCAGAAACGGAGGAGCTGAATGTCTAGCTAGAAATATTGGAGTTAACACACAGACACAGCGGTGCTTTGAGCTAAAACAGACAGACAGACAGACAGACAGACAAAACACACACACACATGCGCACGATTACACACACACACACACACACACACACACACACACACACACACACACACACACACACACACACACACATACGCGCACACACACACACACACACACACACACACACACACACACACACACACAACCTCCAGACATAGGCTTACTTTTGTTCAACGTTACGTACACACGCACACCTGCCATCTTTACATACAACTCCAAACTAACACACATGTACATGGAATAGCGAATTCACGCACTAAATACCTTCAGAACCTATTTCTTTCAAAAAAAAAATGTCAGACAGGAAAGACAGGAAAGACACTGCTGCAGACTACTGTCAACACGAAATGCTATTTCGCTACTCCTGTGTAGTGCCACGCTTCACATCCTAAGCAGACGTGAACAGTTGTATATGACCCTTGGCTTCATACACGCTCACACACATACACGAACATATGAACAGGAGTATGTACACAATTACTCAACGAATACTTAAAACACAGAGATAGAAGAAGAAACACCGAGATGAACGGAAGGTAAAGATGAAAAGAAGTGTTTTGAAATGTTAAAGGGTACAAAATGAAACAAAGAGAAATCACCAGCAGCAGCGGTTCTAGTGATGAATAGGATGGCTTGACAGTTCTAGTCATAAATAGGATAGTTTGACACTCGTCTCTCTCTCTCTCTCTCTCTCTCTCTCTCTCTCTCTCTCTCTCTCTCTCTGTGTGTGTGACAAATGTTGAGTTATCAACGAAGTTTCCAGGGTTGTTACCCACCCCTCGCTGATTGTGGCTGATACGAAAATGAGTCGGGTAAAGACAGTGATTGATAATGTATTGCTAGATAGTCACGGAAAACAAAACAAAACGAAACGAAACAAAACGAATGCCCCCCCCCCCCCCCCCCCCGCCCCTCCTTCCGCCCTTCCTCCCCCCCCCCCCCGCCCCTCCTCCCGCACCCCCCCCCCCCCCCCCCCGCACGCACACGCTCTTTCTCTCTGTGACGAAAGGAGAACTAGAACACATGAAGCTGGATGTTGTCGAGAGTGCAAATCGAAAGCATGTTCAGAAGAACAGCAGAACTGGGTTTGTTTGTGAGGCAGGTTGTTTTGACCCCGCTGTAGGTCGAGGGCATTACTCTCCTCTCTCTCTCTCTCTCTCCCACGTCTCTCTCTCTCTCTCTCATCTCTCTCCCGTCTCCCTCTCTCTCTCTCTCCTCTCTCTCTCTGATGAGAGGAGAATTAGAACACATGAAACAGGATGCCGCCAAGAATGAAAATTAAAAGCACGTTCAAAAGAATATCAGAACTGGGTGTGTTTGGGAGGTAGGTTTGCTTTGACCTGTTGTAAGTCGAAGGTTTTTTTTTATTTTTAATTGTTCACTGCTGTCCTGAAGAACTTTAGTACTATGATTTTGTTGTATACATACGAGAATACCACGTGTACCAGCTTATATCCGGCAATCCTGTTTGATCGTTTTTCTTCTTTTCTGAGCTTCTTGTACTAATACACTAAACGCTTTAATATAAACATTCTTTTGAATGGCTAGACGCAACGAAAGATTGTTTCTTGTGTGAATGTCATGCTGCTTCCTTTTCCACGCCTTTTTCACATGATATATGTTGGATGAAATTCGAAACATCATTACGCTTTTTTGGAATGATAAATTGCACGATGTCGCTTGAGTGAAAAGAAAACAAAAATGAGCGAACACGTGTTGACTGCTCATGCTGTGAACCTAATTTAACATGGGAACGATCCCTTGCTTGCCAGACTTACTTGTCTAAACAAAGTCTAAGGTAACGCCTGGAGTCGAGATCAGCATGGACACGTTCTCTCTCTCTCTCTCTCTCTCTCTCTCTCTCTCTCTCTCTCTCTCTCTCTCCCCTCTCTCTCTCTCCCCCCTCTCTCTAATGAGAGGAGAAGTACAACACAGTCATGTAGTTGGACGCTGTAGGGAGTGCAAATCAAAACCATGTTCAGAAGAACAGCACAACTGGGTGTGTTTGTGTAGCAAGTTGTTTTGACCTGTTGTAGGTCGAGGGCATTATTTTTGTTCATTCCTGTCTTCACGAACTTTATTGCTATAATGTTGTTGTATACACACGAGAATACTACGTGTGCCAGCTTATATTCGACAATCGAGTAACACCGTTCTTCTTCCTTTCTGAGTTTCTTGTACTAATATACTTAATTCTTTATCATCATCATCATCATCATCATCATCATCATCGTCGACGTCGTCGTCGTCGTCGTCGTCGCCGTCGTCGTCGTCGTCGTCATCGTCGTCGTCGTCGTCGTCATCGTCGTCATCATCATCACCATCATCATCATCATTATCATTATAGTCGTCGTCATCATTATCTTCATCATCCTCACTCCTTTCTTTTTCCTCCTCCTCCTCCTCCTCCTCCTCATTATCACCATCAGCAAAAGGAACAGCAACAGCGTGAACATGGTAACTGTGTGTTGGTAATCAAACACAAGCATGAGACAGGCCAAGCATATGGAGAATCAAGCAAAATAAACACACAATCAAAAAAAAAAAAAAAAAAAAACCAGGAAGAACAAATGGATACGACAGCAAGCAAGCGAGAGAGAGAGAGAGAGAGAGAGAGAGAGAGAGAGCAGTAGGAGCAGCAACAGCAGTTGCAGCAACAACAACTGCTATCGTTTCTCTGTTTCCCATATAGCTAGTTTACACTGGCATGATCAGAAGTGCTCCCTAATTAGTCAAAACAAACATTGCCCAAAAAAAAAAAAAAAAAAAAAAAAAAAAAAAAAAAAAAAAAAAAAAAACCCAACCACCCACCCAACCAGAGAACTGAGCATTCTACGGTCATCAGTTTTACCGTCTCTATGTCACTTTCCTGAGAAATGTGGGACCCGTTCATCTCTTCCTGACGTCACTGAGAACGTTCGCAGCGTGCGTCAGGAACAGATGTTTTTCAGGAATGGAGGAGTTGAGCAACAGCTGAAAACACGGGAGTCCAGGCCTAAACAAACACAAAAACCATTACATTGATTTCGACCCCACCCCCCTAAAAAAACAAAACAAACAAACAAGCAAACAAACAAACAAAGCAAACAAGAAAAAAAAAAAAAGGAGAAAAAAAAACACAACAAACAATCCAGGTGGGTTTTTTATTATTATTATTATCATCATTATCATCATCATCATCATCATCATCAACTTCATCATCATCATCATCATCATCATCATCATCATTATTATTATTATTGCTATCATCGTTATTATTATTATCATTATTATTACTATTACTATTATTATTATTATCATTATTATTACTATTACTATCATCATTATTATCATTATTACTATTATTATTGTCAACATGATGATTATGATTACGGTTACAATTATCATAGTTGTTATGATGATTATTATGACTATTATAATTATTATAGTTTATTCTTCTGCTCGCCATCATTGTCATGACACCCGTGTCGTTCATCGCCCCCCCCCCCCCCTCCCCCCACCCCCCCCCCCCCCCCCTCCCCCATCCCTGCCTCCCCCCCCCCCCCCCCCACCCCCCCCCCCCCCCCCATGCAACGCCTAGCCACACCCTGAGTGACCCAAACCCTGTCCTGTCGCATCCCTTACACTGCAGTCCACAAATTCGAGCCACATTAAAAGCGTCACTGCAGTCCACAAAGTTCACACATTAAAGCGTCAGCCTAGCTAGAAACTTACAGACATCTGATGACATAAACCAAGATGGAGAAGGCTGATTTGTACCATTCTTTCGAACAGCTAGACAAAAAAAAGTGATGGGTAGATTTTTTTTTTCTGTGTGCATTTAATGTTACTTTCTTTTCCACGTATCCTTCACACGAAATATATTCGATGATCTTCAATACAGTATTACATTTTTTAAAATGATGAATTGCACGATGTCGCTTGAGTGAAAAAGCAAAACAAGACAAAACGTAGGAAAGGCTTGTTGGCTGCTCATGCTGCGAAGTTAATTCAACATTTGAACGATCTCTTGCTTGCCAAACTTAGTTATCTAAATAACTCTGAGGTAACGTTTGGAGTCGAGATAGACGTGCACACGTCTCTCTCTCTCTCTCTCTCTCTCTCTCTCTCTCTCTCTCTCTCTCTCTCTCTCTCTCTCTCCGGTCCCTCCTCCCCCCTCCCTCCCCCCCTCTCTCTCTCGGTCTCTCCTCCTCCCCCCCCCCCTCTCTCTCTCTCTCTCCCTCCCTCCCTCTCTCTTCTCCCCTCCCTCCCTCCCTCTCTCTCTCTCTCTCTCTCTCTCTCTCTCTCCTCTCTCCCTCTCTAATGAGAGAAGTGGAACATAGCCATG
>JADBJO010003142.1:47500-50000 GCA_016801955.1 Conus betulinus | reverse complement strand
AATGTTTTTCTTTTAATCGTCTGAGTTTTCATTTGAGTCCTTGACTGTGTGATCACTAAAGTGTAAAAACAGACGCTATTCCTTACAGTGCTGAATAAATAGCTGATTATCACTCTGTGCATAGGCAGTTAATGAAATACAGACCATTCAGACTGCCATTTCTGTCGATCTATCTATCCTGTCTGTCTGTCTATCTATCTATCTATCTATCTATCTATCTGTCTGTCTGTCTGTGTCTCTCTCTCTCTCTATCTCTCTCTCTCTCTCTCTCTCTCCATTTCTCTGTCTGTCTATCTCTCTCTCTCTCTCTCTCTCTCTCTCTCTCTCTCTCTCTCTCTCTTGCTAATGTCTTTCCTTCTGTCTGTCTCTTCACATCTCTATACGCTAAACGATTTGCATAAAACAGGATCGTCTTATGTTTCCAGTTGAACCAAAAATAGTACTGCAGACATTTATAAATGACGATCAAACTGAATTTATGCGCAAAACAAACACTGGAAATAACATCAATATGATATACGATTGTATACATATATATATATATATATCTTATGTTGAACAACATCACCGGTTAATAGCTCTGTTTGACCTGAAATGTAATAATTGTTTTCTATGAAGTAAACTCCATTTTCAAAATTAAAACTCTGAACGCTCTGGTTTGGTGAAAGTATTTGCCAGTGGACTGCATATTCTACTGAGATGCAGAAAAAAACGAAAGAACCCCCCCCCCCCCCAAAAAAAAAAACAAAAAAAAAAAAAAAAAAAAAAAAAAAAAAAAAAAACCCATATATTTCTTCCCCCCTATTTTCAAATAAATTCTGATTCTGTTTTTTTTTTTTTTTGTAAAAAAGAAAGCACACACAAATAGCTGTGATAATCTTATAAACAGACATAACTTTACCTGTCGAAAATACAGAATGTATATAGAACAGTATCGATCATATGAATGGGAGAGGAGAATCGCGGAGAAGTAGGGGGGAGGAAGGGAAGGGAGGGGGAGATGGAAGAAGTACAGATGGATGGGGGGGGGGGGGGGGGGGGGGGGGGGGGGGAGGGGGGGGGGGGGGGGAGGGGGGAGGGGGGGGGGGGGAATCTGTAACATCCAAAGTTTTCGAGTGGTTTTTTTGTCATTATCATCCGTCATCCACCTTGTTGAAAATAGTTCGTGTCTCTGTTGCGTATAATAAACCGCGTTACACGTGAATGCAGATGTTGTGTGTGCTGATTGTCCGAGACCAGGTATTCTACGGACAGTCATTTAATATGTTTTAAGCGCACAGTGGTTGAAAAAAAAAAAAAAATCTGTACTCAGAGAGACATCATTGGAACCAGTTCATGAGAATTGGCGAAAAAAACCCAGTTTAAAGAATTATGATCAGATTCTATCATTTACTGATCTGTCGACGTTTCATATCATATTTATCAACTGTGAAAATGGGCATTAGTGTGATTGGGAAATGAACAAAAATCACGTTATCGTCCCAATTTTTATGTGATTGAAATTCACCTGAATCACAAATCTTTGGGATCTGGTTTAAAGGAGATTGACATGTATATGAGACCATAAAGTATCATGACAATTTTACGCGTGTTCACCATTATCTGAAATGTAGACCTATCTCCCGTTGAAAGACCTGCATCCTAAAGTATGCCACTCTCTCTGAACTGACATGATTTTTTTTTTAATTGTTACGTTCGAACTCAGCCCACTTTATACAAAAGCTTCAAGAAGTGTATTGACACTTTGCTTAGAATGGGAAAACAGTGTAAAAAAAAGTCGCGGAATTACAGTATTTCTTTTCAAATGTGGCTTGAAGATACTGGATATTTTACACAGGCAGACAATGGCAAGAATAGAACATTTTAACACGGCAAACCAGCAATGGACGAATGGACAAATATTTCAATAAAAACGTATGTTTTCTTCTGGTTTAGAAAATTCTAGAGTACGACGGGATCAATCCATGCATTAATCTATCCACCACCACCATCACACACACACACACACACACACACACACACACACACACACACACACACACACACACACACACACACACACACACACATTCAGATCTTACAGGTCATTTTTGCATGTGTGTAAACGCAAAGAATCTATATCAGTTAGTTGACAAACAGGTGTTGTACGCTCCTCCGCCTCTTCCTCCTCTTGCCTGTTCCTCCTCTCCCCACCTCCTCCTCCTCCTCCCTCTCCTCCTCCTCCTCCTCCTCATTATTTACCACAACAATAGCCCTATCACCGCTACCACCACCACCACCCCCCCACTACCTCCACCACCACCACCACCACCAACAGCTACAGCAAGAAAAGTAGAAATCGGCCATTTGGTAACTAGGATGAAAAAAAAGATGACTGATTTATTTTGTGTCTCTATATGTTTTCAGTTTAGATTCGTCTGTTTCCTCTTCATTCAAAGTTTCAGTGCTCGGATTTCTTCAATAACAAAATATGTTAAGAATTGTTCTCAACGGACAAGAC
>JADBJO010003142.1:37500-42500 GCA_016801955.1 Conus betulinus | reverse complement strand
TCGTTCCCAGAGATGGTTTCATGGCAAACACACGTGTCTTTTCTATTTCTAGTAGTACTCGCAATACCTCCAAGCCATACAATATACCAGTCTCTATCCGAATATCAAATAACTTGAAAAAGAGCAGGAACAGGGTTATTATCCAGACTGTTAAAAACATTTGAAATATTGAACACAATTCGCTTGGGTTTCGTGGCCAGATCATTGTAAACATCAGAAAACCTACCCCAAGTGGTGATACAAACACCAAGGCACTTACTACTTGTATTTGTGTCCAACCAAACGATCACCTTTCATGGGATTTCAGATACCCTTCTTTACGAAAACAGTTACATCGCTTTTATCTAATGTGAGAGGGAGCTTCTCTGAGCATTCAGTAGCATAGAATTTGAAACAGTCAGAGAGAGAGAGAGAGAGAGAGAGAGAGAGAGAGAGAGAGAGAGAGAGAGAGAGAGAGAGAGAGAGAGAGAGAGAGACAGAGAGAGAGAGAGAGAGGGAGAGAGAGAGAAACAAAAGCAACACACACACATACACACACACACACACACACACACACACACGCACGCACGCACGCACGCACGCACGCACGCACGCACGCACGCACGCACACACACACACACACACACACACACATGTATACATATTAAACGAAAAATTTAACGTGATTGTTGTTGAGTTCTTTGTTTGGATGTGTGTGTGTGTGTGTGTGTGTGTGTGTGTGTGTGTGTGTGTGTGTGTGTGTGTGTGTGTGTGTGTGTTGTGTGTGTGTGATAGAGAGAGAAAGACAGAGACAGAGAGACAGAGACAGAAACAGAGTCAGTGAGATGGATGAATAATTAGCTAAATCCCCTACACGCTTTACTGCTAACACGTGTGCTCCAGAACCCCAAAGACTGTCTGCAAATCATTTGAATCTATACCCTACCGGTTGGGAAAACCCCGAAAGTCACAGTAGTCTTTTTTTTTTCCGCCACGCAGCAGAACAGCAATCAGCACCACGTTGATTTTGAAGCGATGCCAGCACTAGTCAGCCATCCTAGAGTCTCTGTTCTTCCTTTCAACTCGACTCCTGTGACTGCTTCTGCTCTTTGCACCCATTTTTTTGCCCCCTCCTTAGGGCGACTGAGGGTATCCTGCTGTTATGTGTCTTTCTGGTTATCTGTGTTGTTGCTGGTAGGTTTTCTTTGTCGTGTTCCTTCATTTCCCCCCCCTTTTTTTTTTTTTGTATTTTGAAGTAGAAAATCGAAATGATTTTTTTGACGACTTCAAACCTTTTGACGGGTTCGCCAGTTTCTAGGTTGCACTACCAGTGTAAACATTCCCAGGTGATCATCACAAACACCTGAGGGCGACGCTTCCATTGATTTTGCTCTATTATCTATAGCCTCCCTTTGGAATCCTTTTTTCTTCCTCCGCCGCCTTTCTTTTATCCCTACTCTCCCCCATTCTCTCTCTCTCTCTCTCTCTCTCTCTCTCTCTCTCTCTCTCTCTCTCTCTCTCTCTCTCTCTCTCTCTCTCTCTCTCACCCCCCCCCCACTCGCTATATATATATATCTATATATATATATATATATATATATATATATATATATATCCCTTTCCCCTCCCCTCCTCTCTCTCTCCCTCTCCCTTTCCTCTCTTTTTGTCTCTTCCTGTCTCTGTTTGTCTGTCTGTCTGTCTGTCTGTGTGTCTGTCTTCTTTCTTCCTCCCCTCCCACCTCCATCTCTCTCTCTCTTCTTTCTCTCTTCCTTCCCCCCTCCCACCTTCCCTCCACCCCCTCTCTTTCCCTTCCTCCCATCATCCTTCCGCCTTCCCCTCTCTCTTTCCCTTTCTCTCTCTCTCTCTCTCTCTCTCTCTCTCTCTCTCTCTCTCTCTCTCTCTCTCTCTCTGCCATATGACACGGCCTTAATCACCATGGTTGATGACGAGTTAAAACAGCACCAACAATAAAACATTGTGGTGCCCCTCTTTGGTGATTAACATCATAATACATATGATTGACTCTAACCTTCATAGAAAATCTAAAATACACGCTTAACACACACAAAGTACCATTGTCAACAGTGTCTACACTATGCATAGGAGGATTATTTCCACATTTAACCCCCCTCACTGTGGTGTCCCACAAGGCTGTATCCTGTGTCCGTACTTTTCACAATTGTAGTAACAATATACTTCTCCATATCAAATCTTTTGGGGATGAAACTACAGTACATACAAATCATTCTGACGTTACGACTCTCGCAAAAACCTTACAAGAGAAAGTGCCAGTGATTTTGCAATATGAACTGACCTCAGTCACAAGTCGTTTTACCCTAAGACAAACCAAAACCTACGCTTATCACAACCAGGCTAAAAGACAAATCTCACAACGAAACTTCTTCCACTACATCTTGAAAATGAACGTGTTGAACAAGTTATATATATATATATATATATATATATATATATATATATATATATATATATATATATAATACATGACAGGAATAATAACCGTGATGGTAGTGTTAGTTGGTATTCTCATACATTTGTTTTGGCCTAAAATAATTTCACAGAAAGTCTCTCAACTCTCTAACATCAATTGCTTCCTTGACCTTCACTCACGCAAGCTTTTTTTCCGTTCTTATATTCAGTCACACAAAGATTATACGTCTACCCTATGGGACTGTGCTAGAACTAATAAACTGTAATCCTTTAAACGCTAAGTTCTTGAACCAAGCCGAAGACAAGTGTAACACATAGGACTGATAATGCATAAGTTGTGTGGAGAAAAGTACGCTCACCATTAGTTCATAGATTATCAATTGATTCCTCAAGGATTCTCCTTAAAATACATACCATTGTTCCAAGAATGGACATGTTTAAATCCTGCTTAGGATATTCAGGTTCCTCTCAATAGCCAGCTGGCAGCTCTTCAGTCGGCACTACCCAGGTAGGCAGCCCGTTCTGTCAACGAGTGTGGATTGTAAAGCGCTTAGAACTTAGTTTCTAGCCGAGAATAGGCGCTATATAAGTATTCATAGAACTCGCTCCCTGAGTCGATTAGACAATACCAGCGTATGCATATGCTAACCTTCAAACACCTTTATTTCAACCACCTTATGTGCTGATGTTTATGAACTCCTCAATAAGCCCACCCTCTCCCTCTCCCTCCTTGACGCATATAATGACCCTAACAATTCTGAAAGCGTTTTGCACTTAAGAAGCTTATTGCATTTAGGGGGTTCTTCTTGCTTGAGTGCTTGTTTTTTGTTTGTTTGTTAGTAAGTGTGCAGCTGTCATAGTGTGTGTGTGTGTGTGTGTGTGTGTGTGTGTGTGTGTGTGTGTGTGTGTGTGTGTGTGTGTGTGTGTGTGTGTGTGTGTGTGTGTGTGTGTGTGTGTGTGTGTGTGTGTGTGTTCATTTCCTGTCTTCCTCTTATCATATTATCGTACTTGTATTCTAGCGCGACTCTCTCTCTCTCTCTCTCTCTCTCTCTCTCTCTCTCTCTCTCTCTCTCTCTCTCTCTCTCCTCTCTCCCCCCCCGTCTCCTTCGCGTAGCTATTTCCCACTTGAATGAAGTGGACATGTTGTCAGCATGACCCCCCCCCCCCCTCCCCCCCCTTCTTCCGTCCCCATTTTGATTGACCAGGCTATCAACAATGTAATTAAATACAGTGTGTGTTTTTAACATGGGCTATCTTTACATTTACTTGATTGGATTTTGACTTCTTTACGTCAGCCTCCTCCCCCTCCCCCTCTACCCCCCCAAAAAAAAACTGTCTCTCTTTCTCTCTCTTTGCCTGTCCCCCCAAAAAATGTCTATCTATTTGCGTGTTTGTTTTGTCTGTCTGTCTCTCTCTCTGAGTGAGTGAGTGAGTGTGTGTGTGTGTGTGTGTGTGTGTGTGTGTGTGTGTGTGTGTGTGTGTGTGTGTGTGTGTGTGCGTGCGTGCGTGTGTGTGTGTGTGTGTGTGTGTGTGTGTGTGTGTGTGTGTGTGTGTGTGTGTGTGTGTGTTGCACACGCGCAAAGAATGAGCGTGCGTCCGCGTTTACCTGCGCCTGTTTATCTGTATAAAACATCTGTGATATCTTCAAGATCAGGACAACACAAAGACGTCAGACGAACACGCGCATCGGTGTCTACACTGTCAGCGAAACAAAGACGGCATTCAACATGACAAGATCTTGAATAATATTTCCTGCTGTGTTAACGCAAAAAATGCAATCGACACAGGTCCAGTGTTTGTAACACAAACTGGAGTCTCACTTCCCCACCGACAACCACGTCCCTCTTTTTTTCACCCCACCTCCCTCTTCCTCAACGCAATTTTCCTCATTCCCGTGACCTAAGTGGTCGTGGGGGGGGGGGGGGGGGGGGGGGGGGGGGGGGGGGGGGGGGGCATGAGGGACGACTTCGTCGATCTCGTCAATCTTTCGTCAGTCTCCGTCTTCTCCATCGCGGCCTGTCCTCTGCTTCTCGCAGGAGGTCTGGCAGCCTTCAGATTTTTGTCCATTCCATCACCTTCTCCGAGACAGCTCTTTCCCTGTCTGCCTCTGTGCCTTCCTCCCGCTCCATTTCCCTTCCACAAATTCTCACAGAATCAAATCAGTGCAAGCCGGCATTTACTCACACACAGCAGAATCTGAAAAGTGAGAAGGCTTTCTCTATTTGCCGGTCTGTCTGTTTGTCTGTTTTTTCTTTTTCTCTCCCGTCTTCCTCTCTCATTCCCTCCGCTTCTCTTTCAGTTTTCCTCTTCCTCCCTTCCTCCTTCACCCCGCCCCCTCTCTTTTCATCACCTTACTCCTCTCTTTGTCTATCAGTCTATCCGTTTGCCTTCCGCCTGTCCGTCCGTCCGTCTCTATCTGTCTGTCTGTCTTTCTCTGTTTCTGTCGGTCTCTGTCTGGCTTTCTGTCTTTCTGTCTGTCTGTCTGTCTGTCTGTGTCTGTCTGTCTCTCTCTCTCTCTCTCTCTCTCTCTCTCTCTCTCTCTCTCTCTCTCTCCTACCTGGAGTAGCCTCCCT
>JADBJO010003142.1:27500-32500 GCA_016801955.1 Conus betulinus | reverse complement strand
GCTGTCTGCCTCTCTCTCTCTCTCTCTCTCTCTCTCTCTCTCTCTCTCTCTCTCTCTCTCTCTCTCTCGCGCTCTCTCTCATTTCCCCCTCATCCCTACCTCTCCTCCCGTCTCTCCACCCGTCTCCATCTCTCTTTTTCTTCCTCCCTCATCCCTCCCTCACCCTTCCCCCACCTTTACCATCCGCCTCTCTCTCTCTGTCCATACCCTCCCTCACCCCCTCTCGCTCCCTCTCCCTCCTCCTCCCTCCTCCCACCCCAAAGACCCCCCCCCCCTCTCTCTCTCTGTTGAATTCATTCATTCATTCATTCATTCATTCATTCGTTCATTCATTCATCCCTCCATTCATTCATTCATTCGTTCGTTCATTCATTCGTTCGTTCGTTCTCTCTACCTTTGTCTGTCTGTCTGTCCGTTTCTCTCTCTCTCTCTCTCTCTCTCTCTCTCTCTCTCTCTCTCTCTCTCTCTCTCTCTCTGTGTGTGTGGTGTGTGTGTGTGTGTGTGTGTGTGTGTGTGTGTGTGTGTGTGTGTGTTTCTCTGTCTGTGTCTCCGTCTTTCTGTGTGTCTGTGTGTCTGTGTGTCTATCTGTTTCTCCCTCTCTCTCTCTCTCTCTCTCTCTCTCTCTCTCTCTCTCTCTCTCTCTCTCTCTCTCTCTCTCTCTCTCTGCGCGCGTTTCATACTCGAGGGTCTATCTCTTTGCCAAGAGCGTGGAATGGGAGCGCTTCAGGTTTCTTTCAGTGGTCTGGGGAAAGGGGTGGGGGTGGGAGGGTACAGTAGGAGGGGGGGGGGGGGGGGGGGGGTGTCATCCAGAAGTATTCTAGTCAGCCAAATGAAGTAACTACCCCGAGTTGCTGAGCATGGTATACCGGCAGAAGGTATTGTATAGTAGATCAAATACTCTCAACCCAAAGGAGAGAAGGAAGGGCGAAATGGGAGGGGGGTACAGAATGAGGGAGGATGAGTGATGAGGGGAGCCTTTCTGTGTGTCGTTTTTTTTAAGACATCGTTGTGTGTGTGTGTGTGTGTGTGTGTGTGTGTGTGTGTGTGTGTGTGTGTGTGTGTGTGGAGATAACTACGAGAGGACTTTTACGTCAAAAAAAAAAAAATAGCGAGCGGTTCTCTCTCTCTCTCTCTCTCTCTCTCTCTCTCTCTCTCTCTCTCTCTCTCTCTCTCTCTCTCTCTCTCTCTCTCTCTCTCTCTCTCTCAAACATTTCATGGAAAAGATGTAACTCAACTTTATTTTGTGTCATCCGGAGGTGTGATCTCATCTCAAAGGTTTATTACAAATGTTGCTGTGTGTTGTCAATCCTCTCGTTATGTGCTGAAAATTAATGATTTATATGTCGATGCTTATGTATAATTATGTCTTTCTTGTTGACTTGTTTGTTAGTTTCTTTGTTTCCTTTACCATGGCTACATTGTCTTTAGATCATTTTGTTTCATTCGTTTGAATGAGGGTTCGGGGGAGAGAGGGGTGGTGGGGGTGGGGGGTGGGGGTGGAGGCGGTGATGGAAAACCGAGGGATTTCTTCCAAGTTAATTTTTTCTCTCCCTGTTTCTACGAGGGCATGGTGTAAAAACGCTGTATTAGGCCATCCAGTTTACTCTCGATAAAATATTCGTATTTGTATTCGTATTCTCTCTGTCCGTCTGCCTGTTTGTCTGTTTCTTTGTCTGTCTGTCTGCCTGTCTATGTCTGTCTGTCGCTCTTTCTTATGTAGACGAATAAGTAAAATAGAGGAATCAATCAATCAAACAACCGATCAATCGATCAATCAATCAATCAATCGCAGCTCGTCCAGTTCTGTAAACTTCCCTGTGATCGGGAAGACGACTCGGCAGAGCAGATCTGTGGAGTTCTTTGTTATCTCTCATTTTCACAGTGTCCTCCCTTTCCTGAGGGCCTGTTGGGCAATGTGCAAAGGTTGGACTCTCTTTGTCTCCCTTGCTCGTCTCCATCCCATTGAAACGAAACATGAGACCACCACTGCATAGAAAAAACAACAAAACAAACAAACAAACAAAAAACCATTCACGGTGTGTGCCCGCTTTTGATATTTTAATACAGGTCCTAATTATCACACCCACAAAGTTTAGAACCACCACTGGCCACCATCATCACCAACCAACTGCAGCAAAAAAACAAAACAAAACAAAACAAAAAAAAACAAAAAAAAAAAAAAAAAAGAAAGAGCGGCATGGACGATGTGTTAATAAGAATCAAATCAGATTAAAAAAAAATTAATGTGTTTCTAATGCACGAGCAGTAGGTTGTAACACTGACATGGTGTGTACACCCTCTTTCTACCCCCCCCCTCTCCCGACGACGTCGTTCTGTTCTCACCCCCCGCCTTCTCCTTAACCCCCCCCCCCCCACTTTCCCTGTCCTTCTCAATTACGTATGAGATGCACAGACCACATTGTTCATGCGTTAAACGGTATTACATGTGATACTGACAGGATGTATGTATGTACGGAATTTGGATGTTACGATCTATGACAGCAACAAACAACACCACCAACGACGACGATAAGGAGGACGACGACAGCGCGACGACGATGACAACAAAAACAACAGCAGCTGCTACTACCGTACTTCAGCTACAACAAAAACAACAACAACAACAACAGCTACTACTACTACTACTACTACTACTACTACTACTACTACTACTACTACTACTACTACTACTACTACTATTACTACTACTACTATTACAGCCACCACTACCACCACCATTACAACAACAACTACTACTAATAATGGTGGTGGTGGTGGTGGTGGTGGTGCTACTGCTGCTGCTACCACTACTACTACTACTGCTTCTACTACTACTGCTGCTGCTGCTGCTGCTACTACTACTACTGCTACTACTACTACAACTACTACTACTACTACTACTACTACTACGACGACGACGACGACGACGACGACGACGACGACGACGACTAATACTGCTGCTGCTGCTACTACAGCTGCTGCTGCTGCTTATTCTGCTGCTGCTACTACCAATACTACTGCTTGTACTACTACTATTCTACTGTTTCTACTACTGCTATTACTACTGCTGCCCCGCAGCTGTCCATGCTACAGAAGTTGCAAATGAAGAAATAATTAAGCTGGAAGCACTCATTTGTTGTTCCAGGCGACATGAGTTCCAGACACGAGGCCCAGACTCTGTCCCGTGGCCAGCGCGTGAAGCGCACCATCATCTGGGCCGTCAAGAGGACCTGCACCTTCCTCCTGTCCCACGTGGGCCTCATCTCCCTGGTGGTGGGCTACGTCATCCTGGGAGGCGTGCTCTTCATGGAGATAGAGAAGCCCAACGAAAATGCTTCAGAGACGGGTGGCGGAGAAACACCGCGTCGAAGCGTTGACCTGGGTTACAGAAACACCTGGAGGAGTACCGCTCAGGGCTGCTCAACCTGTCGGGGCAAGAGACCCTCATTCCAGTAGGAACGTCAGTGCTGGTTACTTCGGAAATGACACCGCAGAGCGGCACACAACTCCAGCGTGGATGGGACGAGAGCTGAAGAACTCGACGTGAACATCTCACGTTTTGACAATACATCGGGCTTGGACGAAGGTGAGACTGTCTCAGAGCGAATAGAGGAAGACGATCCCATTCAAACAAAGACAAACGACACAGGTGGTACTTCCAGTGAAAAAGAAGGTAGTTCAGAAACTCAGGACGAGTTTGGTTCCATACTGACGGAGATGTTGCAATGGCTTGCGGAATTAGACAGAGTCAACAGGTTTACTGGTGTTCCCACAGAGACAGATGATGATCTCGAAGACGATGATCAGCCAACGCTTGGCTCATCCCTTCGGCCAGAACAAAGTAACTCAACTCTAAACTCTTCGTCACTGTCACCCCAAAACGGTTCTTCTTTGTGGGACAATCTCAACCTATCATTTCAGAAATTCTCAGACAGTGAACAGAATCAATCACAATTAAATCGAATTTCTCGAAATGATAAAACATCTTCATTCCAAAACGATTCTTCTCTCTTAAAGGGAGAAGATCAGTCCACACTTAGTAATTCTTCTTTGTGGATGGAACAAAATCAATCATCTTTCAAGGGTTCTTCTTTCTGGAAGGAACTAAACTATTCATCTGCGAACGAATCTCATTTCTCGAGGGAACAAAATCAGTTATCACAAAGCGGATCTTCTTGGAATGAGCAATATCAGTCGTTTCAAAATGGTTCTTTTCGTTTTCGCACGAACAAAATCAATTCCCCCAAGTAATTTCTCTAAACTGAGCGAAGATAATCAAACCTCCTCAAATGTTTCTTCATTATTGGAGAAAGACAGTCAACCACCCACAAAGTATTCATCCTCGAAGAACAAACGCATACAGGTAACCAGAAACGAACCTTCCTTTTGGATGGAAAACTTTCAACCATCCCAAATCCAAACTTCCAGACATTCAAAGCGGCAGGCGGATCCAATACAAACAATCCAAGCATCATCGCAAAATCGCTCTCGAAGCTCGAATTCAGTACCATCGTCCAGAAATCTTTCAAACGTAACAGCCTCAACAGACTTGTCCCCTGGATTGAACAACAAAACTTCAGTCGATATGAACCCAAAGAAGCAAACCGGACAGTCAAACAAACAAAATTCGCGACCTCAAAACAATAACTCCAGCAAAATACGAAAAGGGAGCAAACCTCAGACAAACCCTAAACGGAAAAAAGGTAAAGGAAAGAAACAGAAAAAAAAAATCAAGCGCCTCAAAATTCAAATCCCAATTCAACACAACTAGACACGCAAAGCCAGAACAATACCACCCACAACATTTCAAAGAGCACACAAACGGTCCAACACCACGGTGGAGGCGGGATTCTCAACGGCACCGTCTCCGACACCAACCAGACGAACAGCAACGTATCTGAAGAGGAATATCATCTGATCCAGACCTTGGATGACGCCATTATGGAGGTACTCCGGGACCTGGAGGAAAATACCGCGGACCTGATTCGGTCGGAGCGTGG
>JADBJO010003142.1:15000-22500 GCA_016801955.1 Conus betulinus | reverse complement strand
CAAGGATGGCCTCTCTCGGAAGAGCCACTTCAGCTACAGCGTAGCTGCCCTCACCGGGCCTGACATCCACAGTGTCAACACTTCGTGGTTTGTCAAGACTTGATGGATATGCTAATGCACGATTAGCGCGGAATCCACTGTGTACAATAGTCAGCTACGAGTGTGACATCATTGTGAAATATGTTTCTGTGTTGTTTTTTTTTTCATTAAGTATCGCAGACACAGAGACACAGACACACACACACACACACACACACACACACACACACACACACACACACACACACACACACACACACACACACACATGCACATACGCGCGCGCACGAACGAGCCCCACGTACAGAGAGAGAGAGAGAGAGAGAGAGAGAGAGAGAGAGAGAGAGGGAGAGAGAGAGAGAGAGAGAGAGAGAGAGAGAGAGAAGCAATGCTTATGTAGAGAGAGAGAGAGAGAGAGAGAGAGAGAGATCGAGAGAGAGAGAGAGAGAGAGAGAGAGAGACGAGTGAGAGTAATACTTACTAACAAATAAACACAGAGTACAGAGAGCACGACAACGCTCATTTCACTAGCCGCACAAATGAGAGGAGTTCCAGTTACGACATCGGAAGAAGAGATGCTTGTCGAACGTTCGTCTGTCTGTGTTGATTTCTCTATCAACCAAGCGTTATTTTTGCACTCTGCTCACTGTTTATTTTGTAGTTTGCTCTGTGACCACACAGAGGGTCCGGAGTCGATGGTTAGAGCTTTTTCCCTGCGGAGCTGACGATCACGAATTAGAACCCCTTGTGTGAGTGGGTTTCTTCTGTTTGAAAGCTTTATGTCCACACAGTAGTAAATAGATACCTGATTCGGTTCAGGGAAAGTGGAAGCGGCGGAAGGAGTGGGACGGATACCGCCTTCCACCCTACCTTGCTTCAGACATTAGAACTCTGTCAGACGTCACTGCCCATATGGCTGTTAGGCTATGGGATGGTATGTAATACTTTTAATAATAAACTGACCAACAAACAAAAGTAGTAGGGAAAAAAAAACTGCTAAAAAGAATGGAATGCAGATTTCGTGAAGACTTTGCTACAAAATGTAATTCCTAAGGGAAAGAAAAAAAAGACTTTTCGTCGGCTGGGACTTATTAACCTTGGTAGCTGTTAGACTTTCGTTTCAGAATAATCTTTCTGTTGATGACTTGGTATTTTGTCCTGGCGAGTGAATTTGTGCAAAGTTCTGTCCATCATTCGTTTGAAGCTCTTAATCGGCATCTCGTACTCAGCTGATATAGCATGACTTGACCTACAAAGCCATGTTTTACTCTCTGCTTACGCTTTATCTGCAGCAGGTCAGAACAGCATTTTAAAGACGACACGGGGTAGAATGAAACGACGTGAGAAAGGCGAGAAAGGCAGGGGGCTGAGGAGGTATTTGGAGGAAACAGATATTCTTTGTTTCTATTTTATTCTGCTCTGTATTTTTAACTGACTGAAAAAAAAAAACAGACCCTCGAGCTGAAATGGTCTCCAACACATTCTCCTGTTTCTATCCCAATTCTCGGTTGTTAGCTGTTTTTTTTTTTTTTCAACTCAACTGTTTCAGAACTTGTTTATCCACTTTAGTCTTTTCTTTTCAAATTTGACACAGATTGCGTGTTAATCTACACTGAATGGTTGGGAGTAATATGCCAATTTCTGACACAAAAGAGAAAGTATTCATGGTAAAACTAAAGTGATGCTAGATCTTATCCGTTTGTTTATATATCACGAAGATGTTCCAGAGCACTGTCATCCTGTTAGATTTGAAGTATGCCTAATGAATGTGGCTGTGCGTATATATGTGAATTGATGAGACACAATACACGATACCATGTGATTCTATACCTTTTTCTATATGATACGACACAACACAATGTGATATGGTGTGACGATCTCAACCGATACAATGCAATACAATACAAATGAGATGACTATGTCATAATATAGTACGATACGATGCACTAAACTATGTATAATACCGCACGTACTCGATTTTATACGATATGATATGGCCATAATTGATGTGATATGACGAGATACGGTAGGAAAGGATAAGATATGGTATCATACTGCTATGCAATATGATACAACACAATTCGATAAGATACAATACGATATTCAATGTGAAATGATGTGATATGGTATGATGAAATATATATGATATGGTACTGATTGTTTCCTAGCTATATATGCTGTGTAGAAACGAGCGAGTCTGAGTTTGTTTTAATGGTTCATATCAATCGTCATTGGTGTCATCTATACTTGTTTAAGAGTCCGCAATCTCTCTCTCTCTCTCTCTCTCTCTCTCTCTCTCTCTCTCTCTCTCTCTCTCTTCTCTCGCGCTCTCTCTCTCTCTCTCTCTCTCCCTTCTCACTCTCTTGGTCTGTTTTTTCTAGCATCGGTCTGTCTGTTTGTCTGCCTCTCTGTCTATCCGCCTACCATTTTACTGTTTACCTGTCTATCACCATATTTATCTATCTCTCTGTGTCTGTCTGTCTATAGCACGTTGCTGTTGAATACACCATTCCATCTGTCTGTCTCTCTCTCTGTCTGTCTATCTGTCTACAGCACGTTGCTGCTGAATACGCCACTCCGTCTGTCAGTCTGTCTATGGTACGCTGCTGTTGAATGTACCATTTTGTCTGTCTGTCTGTCTGTCTGCCTGTGGCACGTTGCTATTGAATACACCATTCTGTCTGTCTGTCTGTCTGTCTGTGTGGCACGTTGCTGTTGAACACACCATCGTTTTGTCCCACAATTACCCCAGTAGCACGTCACGCCAAGTTCTCACAACGAGTCGTGTTCCACAGATTCAGTCTCGCGTGTGATCCGCTCGTGCAGTTTTACACGCTGCGATTCCTAGCGACCCAAATCATTGACGTCATCAATTAGCCAAGGCTTGCCTCCACCCCAGCCCCATCCCCACTCCCCACCCCCAGCCCCTCCCCTCCCATCCAGTCCTATTTCTCTGTATCACACCCACCTATTAAAGAAAAATACTATTTGCAGGTTGCCCTTTCTTCTGGTTGTCTGTATGTATCATGAGGTTCCTCTGTCAGTCTGTCTGTGTGTCTGTCTGTCTCTGTGTCCGTCTCTCTCTCTCTCTCTCTCTCTCTCTCTCTCTCTCTCTCCTTATTGTACAAAGCTTAACTCTCTCTCTAGCTCTGTCTTGTCTGTGTCTGTCTCTCATTTTCTTTCTCCCGAACCCCACCCATTTTCTTCTTCTTCTTCTTCTTTCTTCTTCCCTTCTTCTCTCCTCTTCTTCTCTCTCTCTCTCTCTCTCTCTCTCTCTCTCTCTCTCTCTCTCTCTCTCTCTCTCTCTCTCTCTCACATTGACACACGAGCGCACTGACGCAAGCACACTCCGGAAAATGCTTTGATGCTTTTACGTTGGAGCCGCTTCACATCTGCCATGATTTATTTCCCTTTTCGTCATTCTGCCCTTGCATCACCAGAATGATTAGCTCCCTTGATGCTTGGGTAGCGCGGAGAGGGTGAAGGAAAAGGGGACCCCCCCCCCCCCCCCCCCCACACACACACAAATACACCCTGTAGCTACTGAAACGGGTGGCTCACAACTGTCGGCCCCTACATTCAGTTGATAATCGCCTGGAGAAAACGTGTTCTTTCTTTCTCCGTTTTTAAATGTCTTTTTCTTTCGTTTTGCATCACACTCTTCATTTTTTTCAACCAGTACCATAACCACCACCACTATCATCATCATCACATCATCATCATCATCATCAGCAGCAGCAGCAGCAGCAGCAGCACTATCATCGTCGTTGTTGCTGACGTCTTCGTCATCAACGTCGCCGCCGTCGTCGTCGTCATTTTCATCATTATCATATTTTATCATTTTCTTCTTCTTCTTCTTCTTCATCTTCTTCTTCTTCTTCTCTCTCTAGTCAATGACACACTCACACTTTTCTCTGTCTGGTCAATAACAATCAACTTATTACTGTTTGATTATCAATGTTCATCAAATTTTCCTGGCTAACAACGTTCTGAAATTTTTTTTTCAAGTGGTGCGTTTCTTTCTCGACTTTTCATTGTTTTCTTTACTTCTTTCTTTTCTTACTTTTTCTATTCTGTCGTTTTCTACCCCCTCCTCCCCCCCCCCCCCTTTTTTTTTTTTTCTTATCATTCTTTGTTCTGCTTTCTTCATTTTCTGTTCATTGCTTTTTGTTTCACTTTTTGTCCTCCTTTATTTCCCCTTTCTTTTCTTTCTTTTCTTTCTTTCTTTCTTTCTTTCTTTTCTTTCTTTCTGTGTTTTCAGTTTCTTTCATTCTGTTATTCCTTTTCACTCTTTTTTTTTTCTCTGAAACCTTTCTTTTTTCTTTGTTTTCCTTCTGGTTTTCAATTTTCATCATTTATCGCTGTCACCTTCACCTTCAAGCGTTCTTTCCTTCTTTTTCCCGCTAAATGAATGGCTCTCAAAGAAATGAATGAATCAGGTGCAACACACACACACACACCACACACACACACGCACGCACACACACACAACACACACACACACACACACAACACACACACACACACACACACACACACACACACACACACACACACACACACCCACACACACACACACACACACACACACGCACGCACACACGCACGCAACACACACACACACAAACGCACACAACCACACACACACACACACACACACACACACACACACACACACACACACACACACACACACAGAGACACAGAACAGAGAGAGAGAGAGAGAGAGAGAGAGAGAGAGAGAGGAGAGAGAGAGAGAGAGAGAGAGAGAGAGAGAGAGTTTTTGTTTTCATTCTGTCTTGAGGAATAACTGAAGTTGTCAATCAACCGCGAGAACATTGGCATGGAAACAGCAAAAAAAGGGAAAAAGGAACCAGCATGTCTGTTGCTACTATTTCCAAACTGACTTTCCACAATTCGTTTCTGTTCTTGATCACGAACGTGTGTGTTTCTTTGTCAGTCTTCTCTCTCCTTCTCGTTTGTTTCTTTCGCTTTTCTTTTCTTGTAAGGTTTTTTCGCTTTTTTTTTCATTCCTTATCCTCTCCCTCTCCTTTCTGGTTTCCTGTGTGGTTGATTAAATCGGTGTCACACACCAGAACACAAGCGCACCGCATGCACGCATGCATGCAAATGCACGCATGCCACGCACGCACGCACACTCACACACAAACGCACACACACACACACACACACACACACCACACACACACACACACACACACACACCACACAATAATATATATACACACGCGCGCGCGCGCGCGCGGCGCGCGCGGCGCACACACACACACACACATACATACACCCACACACTCACACACACACACACTCACACACACACACACTCTTACATATGCATATTCACACACACGCACATACACACACACACACACAAAAAAAAGCTTGTGCCACGTTGAGAACCAACACAGGCCTGCCTATCCATTTAAGAACAAACAACACAACAAACAAACAAACAAGTAGCGGAGCTACCAGGAGTTCAGTTGATTGCCCCCCCCCCCCCCAACTGATGCTAAATCCCCTCCCCCCCATTGATGCTAGACCCCCCTCCCCCGTCCCCACTGATGCTAGACAAAGACAAAGAGGGTGGATAAACTGTGACCAATACACTATTCCAGAAAATAAAATCAAAGTGCCAAATCGGGATGTTTGGACAAATCGGATATGTTGCAGTGGCCCGTCATGACGAAAGATTCTGTGCAGACGGGCTCTGTGCACAAACTGAGAGGTTTAAAAACACTGGACATGGAATACCTCCTCTCCGCAGTTTTTGTGAAATCATCCATTGACTTCAACGTCATTGGCCCCGCGTCTGGTCATACTTTACTCTTCACTGAACACCTGCACTGAGCAAAAAAAAAAAAAAAAAAAAAAAAAAAAAAAAAGTGTGCGCGCACACAAATGAACTGTTTATTTCAAGAATGGCATATTTATGTTGAAACTGTCACAGCGTTGGCTGAATGCCAACGGAAAGGAAAAGTTCAGGTAGGTTCAGATTGAATTTGGGTCAGCAACAACATTCTTCCCCCCCCCCCCCCCCCCCCCCCCCCCCCCCGAACGGGTTTGTATACACTTTTGTAAAAGCATAGACCTCGGGTAAAATGCTCATTGGTGTCATTCCTTCTGAAGGTTACCACTTTCGCCACTCCCGTCATTTTAGCTTAAAAAAATGTCCGGTCTAGGAGGTTTCTTTTTTGTTGTTCAGTTATTTGTTTTTCTTTGTGTGGGTATTTATTTCCTTCTCCAAGTAAAGTTATTCAAAACTGCATTCTTTAAAATTGTGTAGCATTTCGAAAATTATCAACATTCACAAAGTACAGTGGCTTATGTATACTTCAACATCACATATAATGAACAGAAAGGAGAAAAAATGATGTGAAACAATTAATGGAGAGGGCTAGCACAACAGCAGAGAAAAAGTGAACACCAGTCCTTCCCTTCCTCTGTCCCCGCCCACCCCCTACGCACACACATACACACAATCTCACACGAGTGTGGACCACAAGATTAAGGTTTCTGAGTAATATTTTCCCCCACACGTCATACACTTTGATTTTATCGTAACTTCAAATTAGTGACCTCTAAACCTAAACAAGGGAGACAGTTTGCCTGATTACCTCCCATGTTATGGACGCATGCGACAGCAGATTGAAGACGTTGCAGCACAGCAATTCAAAACACAACACTTTGACGACAAATACTGACCATGCACGTTGCAATCGCCGCTGGCACACATCAATAAACGATTTCTAAGCAATGTCGTGACCGATCCCCCCCCCAACCCCACCTTCATCCCCCCCCGCCCCCCCCCCGCCCCCTTTTCTCTTCATCTTCTTTCCTCTGACTCCATTTCTTCCCCCCATTCGCTACACCCCTCTTTGTCGTGTCACACTCCTCTCCCTCCTTTCGCCCCATGTTTTCGCAGAGGTCCGAAGTTTGACTTGGTAGTATTGAACGAGGCAGGGAACGGTGAACAGTAAATAACAAAGAAGCAGGAGGATGACTTGCTGCTAAAGGCAACAGAATGAAAGCGTCAGCACACACCAAACATTACAACACCAACAATCCCAACGCCCTTGGCATCAAAGGCAGAAAAGAAATATTACGATCAGCAAGGGATATACCATTGTTCAATGAACACACAGAGCGTGCATGGCATGTGAGAGTTTTGCTGGAGAAAAGACGTACAGTGAGAAAGTGGGGGACAAACAGGAGGATAGAGGACCCCACTTATTCCTAAAAGTTAAATGAAATAACAACAACAACAACAACAACAACAACAACAAAAAGTGGAAAAAAAAATGATTGGAGGTTGCAGCCCCCCCCCCACCCCCACCCCCAAATAAAAACAAAAGCAAACAAACAAACAAACAAACAACCACAAAACACCCTCTTTGCTGCAATTATAAGATAATTACATACCCGTAACTCAAAACGAATGCT
>JADBJO010003142.1:7500-12500 GCA_016801955.1 Conus betulinus | reverse complement strand
GGTTATAAGTCAGCGCTCAATTGGCGTAGAGCGCGACACCAGGGGTTCCTTCCGACGGTGGGAGAGGGCTTCACATCTCACTGGACAGCTACCGCCCACCTAAGCTGAGTAGTCCCCCAGCCAGTAAGGTGCTGCCCCGCCACGACCTGCCTTCTTCACTGGCTGCATGGAGATTAGGAGATCATCCGATAAGCAAGTCATAAACTACTGCACCAGGCACAAGAAAACTTCAAGTAAGGGATCAGCGCTAAAACTTGGATGTTGGAATGCCCGGACAATGATGCCTTGGCTTTCTCAAGACCTTCAAGATATCAGCGACGCTAGAAAATCAGCTGTCATAAACACTGAACTCAAGAGACTGAATGTGGACTTCGCCACCCTGCAGAAAACACGGCTGGCTGACACAGACACACTGAAGGAGAGGGACTACACCTTCTTCTGGCAAGGAAAGAGCTCTGATGCCCCAAGAGAGTATGGAGTAGGTTTGGCAGTAAAGAGCAGCCTGCTAAGTATGATGGAACCAGAAAGCGACGGCTCAGAGCGACTCCTGACTCCTGACTCTCCGCACCTCACCGCCGAAGGCTCCACTTACCTTGTTACCGTTGTCAGCGTATATATGCTCCGACTCTGTCTGCCACTCCGGATGCCAGGGATGAGTTCTATGGAAATCTTGCATCAACCATAAGGAACATCCCCAGCACACAGCAACTTGTTCTCCTGGGCGACTTCAATGCCAGAGTGGATGCAGACAACGAGTCGTGGCCCTCTTGCCTTGGCTCCTTTGGAGTGGGGAAAATGAATGAGAACGGACAGCGACTGCTCGAGTTTTGCGCCTGTCACGAACTGTGCATCGCTAACTCCTCCTTCAAGACGAAACCTCAGCACAAAGTCTCCTGGAGACGCCCGCGCTCAAAACATTGGCACCAACTAGATCTGATCCTGGTAAGACGCTCTGCTGTCGAAAACCACCACACTCGCTCTTACCACAGCGCGGACTACGACACAGACCACTCCCTGGTGTGCTACAGCCAAAGAAGTTCTACTGCTCAAAGAAGCAAGGGAGCTTCCGCATCGACGTCAGTAAGATTTCTCAGCCAGACCTTGTGGAACAGTTCGCCGAGGCCTTTGAGAGAGGCAATGATGTTTTTTGCCCAGAGACTGCCACACAGGGATGGGAACTTTACGAGACACTATGCACCGCATTGCCCTTTTGGGAGAAAACTTCGAAGTCTGACGACTGGTTTGAGGCCAAATCGTTAGAGATTACTCCCAATATTGAGGCCACGCGCACCGCATTCATTGAGTACAAGCGGTCACCCAGCAGGAAGAACCTGCAGATCCTCAGGGCTGCCAGGAGCAAGGTTAAGCTAAATGCCAATCGCTGTGCTAATTTATACTGGACAGAGCTCAGCGAGGAGATACAGACAGCGGCTACAAGAGACAACATTTAGAGGATTGTGTGACAGCATCAAGAAGGCACTGGGACCGATGCAGAGCACCAAGGCTCCCCTCAAATCTTCCTCTAGGGAAGTAACAAATGACCCCAGCCGGCAGATGGAAAGATGGGTGGAGCACTACTCCTCCGACCTCTCGTTCCAGAGAAACACAGTGACCTCTTCAGCCCTTGATGCCATCAAGTGCATGTCAGTCATGGAAGAGCTTGGCGTAGAGCCGACCGACTGTGGATGAACTCAGCAAGGCCATTGACAGCCTAGCATCAGGCAAGGCACCTGGCAATGGCAGCATTCCTCCAGACCTCATCAAACACTGCAAGACTATCATTCTGCACCCTTTGTACGCAATCCTCTGTCAGTGCTGGAATGAGGGAGCTGTACCGCAGAACATGAGAGATGCCAAGATTGTCACCCTGTACAAAAACAAGGGCGAGAGAAGCGACTGCAATTACTGCAGAGGCATCTCTCTTTTTTTAGCATTGTCGGCAAAGTCTACGCTCGAGTCCTTCTGATCCACCTGCAGAAGCTGGCTAAATGTGTCTACCCAGAATCACAGTGTGGCTTTCGAGTCAGAGAGATCCATGGTAGACATGGTCTTCTCCCATTGCCAACCTCATGAGAAGTGCAGAGAGCAGCGGATGCCCCTGTATGTCGCATTCCTTGACCTTACCAAGGCCTTCGACCTAGTCAGCAGAGATGGTTTTTTCAGGGCACTCCGGAAGATCGGCTGCCCCCCCCCCCCCCCCCCCCCCCAAAAAAAAAAAAAAAAAAAAATGCACAGCTTAATTGAGTCCTTCCACTCAAACGTGAAAGGGACTGTGCAGTCTAGTGACAACCTCTCTAAGCTCTTTGACATAAGCAGCCCCTGAGGCATGCATTCAGCACAGCTCAAGAAGGGATCTACCTGCGGACCAGATCAGATGGCAAGCTTTTCATTGTCGCCCACCCTAAGAGCAAGGGCAAAGGTCCGCGAAGCCCTCATCAGAGATATGCGGTTTGCCGATGATGCCGCTGTTGCGACCCACACCCAGCAGGAATTGCAGTCGCTGATGGACTGCTTCTCCCAGGCCTGCAAAGACTGTGGTCTGACTATCAGCCTAAAGAAGACAAATGTCCTGGGTCAAGACACGCAGTCACCACCAGCCATCACCATTGATGACTATAAGCTTGATGCCATCCATCAGTTCACTTACCTTGGGTCCAACATCACCGATAACCTCTCCCTTGACACTGAGATTGACAAGAGTATCGGAAAAGCAGCAGCCACACAGCACTTACTCACCTTAGACAGAGAGTGTGGACAAATCCCAAGCCGACCACAATGACAAAGATGGCTGTGTATAACGCCTGCGTTCTCAGCACCTTGCTGTATGGGCAGTGAGACATGGGACCACGCATGCTCATCAGGAGAATAGGTTCAATACCCTTCCACCTCAGAAGCCTCCGGCATATACTCGGCATCTCCTGGCAAGACAGGGTGACCGACACAGAAGTCCTGTCTCGCGCTGGCCTCCCTACCACGTACACCCCTGCTGAGACAGCGCCGGCTGCGTTGGCTGGGCCATGTTCGTCGCATCGAGGATGGTCGCATCCCAAAAGACGTCCGCTATGGAGAGCTTGCTGCAGGGCAGAGAAGCATTGGCCGCCCACAGCTAAGATACAAAGACGTTTGCAAAAGAGACATGAAGGCACTTGAGATCAACACTGAGTCCTGGGAGGAGGACCTCGCAGCAGACCGCAACGGCTGGAAAAGCACTCTCAAGAAACAGCTGCAGATTGGCGAAGACAAACTGACAGCTGCTGCAGCAGAAAAAAAGCGAGCCCGCAGAAAGGGGATGACAGCCAACAAACCAGCGTCAGTGTACAGATGTGACCATTGTGACAGAGACCGCCACTCTCGCATCGGTCTCTACAGCCACAGGCGACTGCTCGAGGCGAGCAGATGGCCCGGACAGATATAAATCTTAGGTCAGAAATACTCTATCCCATGGTCAGCTATGACCGACGGAGTCCTGCTACTACTATTGGCTGTTTTTTTCGTAACAGTCAGTTTCGGATTTCGTTTCATCTCACTCGGACTGCGCCCAAGAAAAATAACATTTTTTTTTCTCAAATAAAGAAGGATTTTGCTTTGTAAATGTATGTAATAAAGGTCAGTGGCCTTTTCTTTATGCCTAAGCAAGACTTTGGAATTATTTGCATCCAACACAACACACTCTCACACACAGTCAGTGAGATGATAGCCGACTATAGACAACCGGTAGTAGCAAATGGCTATGTTCCCAAGGTAGAACTCAGTGGTTTCCCTTTGTTATCAGGAAGGTTTCCATCAATACCCCTTTCAGGTGTACCAGGACTCAATGTTTCGCTCAACATTAGTTGTAATTTGCTGAACATTCGCTGTCTTGAGATTCGTACGACAGTGACATCTTTGACGTCAAGACCGGAAAGAAGGCGTTGGTTTCCGAGGAGTCAGGTTTTCTGTTCGCTCATCGCCTTCCGAGAACGCGCGTGTACACACACACACACACACACACACACACACACACACACACCCACTCCTGTGAAGACCATTGTACCCCATCCCACCCGTTTGCACGAGATTGACCTTAATTAAGGTTGGAGATGGGCATGCACAAATTACTAACCCCAAGTGCTGCAGCACTCTTTCCTCTTTCTCATCTTGTGCTTGTTTTTGTGTGTTGTTGTTGTTGTTGTTGTTGCTGTCTGTCGTCGTCGTCGTCGTCGTTGTTGTTGTTGTTGTTGATGTTGTTCATCTTTTTCTTCTTCTTCTTCTTCCTTCCTGCCTTCCTTCCACCCTTTCTTTCTTTTTAAAGAAGTGGGATTTTGTTCCCACATTTTGTTCCCTGTGATTCTTTTCACAGGTTTTATTTAACCCCCCCCCCCCCCCCCCCCCCCCCCCGAGATTTCGCGCTCTTTTCCTCTTGATCGCATGCAAGCGCGCTCGCATGCACTCGTATGCGCGCCCCCCTCCCCCCCCCCCCCCACACACACACACACAGCCCCCCCCCCCCCCCCACAGAGAGAGAGAGAGAGAGAGAGAGACTGTGGGGGGGGGGGGGGGGGCGCGCAAGTGCGTGCAAGTGTACTATGTTAATCTGACAGTAATGGTTTCAGTCGGTCAGTGTGTGTGTGTGTGTGTGTGTGTGTGTGCTTCTAGTATTCGAAACAGAATTTTCCAAAGTAGACGGGAGGGAAGGGGTGGGGGTGGGGGGGGGGGGGGGGGGGGGGGGGGCAGTGAGTAAGCGTTACACTATGAAGTTTTTTTTTTTTTAATTCCCCATCAAACCTTTAAAGCTGGGAAGAGGACATGCACTAGATACTGGGAGGTTACGAGGCACCCGACGGTATTCCCACAGTGGTAGTACGGCTTGGCCTGGCACCGCAATCGAACATCGACGGTGAAATTTGCTGCGGCCGGGATGTCACACCAATGCTGTTAGGGTTTAGGACTTGTTCTTCACCCCCATTACACATCCCCTCCGGACCGATTTCTTTTTTTTTTTTTTTTTTTTTCATAAATTT
>JADBJO010003142.1:0-2500 GCA_016801955.1 Conus betulinus | reverse complement strand
AGAAAAAAAAAAGGTTTACGGTTACATTTCAAGCGAATTTACGGATTGTCACGAATCTCCAAACTTTAAAGATATACCAAGCTAGTTGCCTTTATCTTAACTTCGCTCTGAGTTGACATTAACTGAGAAAAAACTGTCTCCATTCATTACATGGCGCTATGTTCCTCATATGTACATGTCTAATATACTATCGTATTGTTTACAACGAAACAAAAAAATGTGTTTCGTTCTCGATTTCACCAGGACAGAAAGGGGCAGAAGTTATTACAGTCACATCAGGTCTTAAATATCTATTACTATGTACTTTCAAGAAGTAATGCCCAGTCGGAATCTAATTAAAGCGTCTCTGAAACATTTCTGTTTAATACAACCCAAATATACTTCAGGGGACAGGTCAGATTTGAAGTGTCTGTAAAAAGTGCGTAACGATCACTGGTGGTCAGATTGTGTTCCCAATCTTACACAATTCATATCAGGAGTCTCTGTTTAAAGACACTACAAAATTGATTCACATATCACACCCATTCCCTGAGCAGCCATACAAATCCGAAACCATGTTCTGTTCAGTAAAAAACCTCAATTCTGATACCCAGTTCCGTTTTAACCCGTTTTTCGTCTAATTCATAAGCATCCTGTAGGCCTGCTTTGGTAAGCGCTTGTCGTTCATATTTAACAATCTGAACCAGAATTTCAAAGCTTTCATAAAACCATTAATAATGAGGGGGGTGTGGGCTGCCGAGCTCACCGTAAACCATTAGGTTAGGTGTACGGAGGGGGAATCCACGTTAAGGAATCTTTTAACAAGCAAACAAATGAAATTTTTTTTTCGGTTGGGTCATCCTTTATACAAGATACTCCAAATCAATCTCAGCAGTGAACAAAGACAAAACCGGTTGAAAAACTTGAATCATGGTATCAAAAATTTTGAAGAAAGTATTTATTTCTTGTCATCCTTTGATTGAGAGAGCTGTGAGCTTTCAGAACCCTCAAAAAGGGACTTTTTTTTGAGTGCCTTTGACTGCGAGTTGTTTACACACGAGTTGTTTACTGCTACACATATTCATAGAAGTGGTGAAGGTAAAGCCTAAATACACATAACTATTTACAAACTTCAACGTTAGTACCGTTGATAAACCATTTCTCGAAAACCTGATTCCTGAAAACTGATTTGCTTGTCAATACTATTACAGTTTCAATCCAGATTGGTGCCTCACATGTTACTTACACAATCAAGCTGGCGCTGTAAGCCACTAGGCGAGCATGACAGTAATGCTAAGTCATCGGCAAACAGTAAAATGAAAAGTTCAAACAAAATCTGGTAGTAGCTGGATGCCATGTTTTTGCCAAATTCAAGTAACATATTCAGCAAGCTCATTTATGATTATAGCAAAAAGAGTTGGACTAAGGACACAACCTTGGCGCAAGCCTTGGGGGCATTCAAAAGCTTCGGTGAGCTCATTATTCAACTCTAAACACGTGCAACCACTTTGCAATAAATTGACGTACTTCTATGTACTTCTTGCGGTACAGCATTACACCCACGTAAAAAATTACGTTGATTGATCCGACGGTGCGATACAAAACCCAGTAAAAAACAAAAACTAACCCCGTCTAAAACCTGGAAACCCGCCTGGTTTCTTCCTTTTCCTTCTTCCCCTTCTTTCCTTCTCTCTTTCCCTCTTTCTTACCTTCTTCTTCTCTTCTGTTCTTTCCTTGTCCTTCCCTTCTTCTCCTTCTACCGATTTTTCCTCTTTCTAGCCAGACTGTACAGAGAGGTCTTTTGTAATTTTTGAGAATAGCAGTGTATCATTTGCCAGTAAAAGCTCAAAGCGATAATCCTCTATAATTTTGTCAGTGCACGAGGATTTACCTTTTTTACAAATTGGGACCATTACAGCACTTGACCCACATTTTTCGGGATACTGATCTTTCATAAAATAGCGTTGAAAGATATTCGGTCAAAAAGCTGAACAACGTGGTTTCCTCCTCCTCTCCTTCCATGCCGCTTTTAACCATTTCAGCTAACACTTCATCTTCGCATCTTCGGTTCGCGCACGTGACTTTAACCGTTTTTTTCAAAGAGTCATTATACTCTTTGTACCGCCTCCTCAATGGGATTTTTGTAAGTCTATTAGCCAATCCGTAGTTGGCATTTATCGTAACAAGATTAGAGTTGCTCGCTCATTGTAGCTAGATTAAGACTTCACACACTTTCTAAAATTTTCTGCCAGTCTTTTCTTTGTCAGCGAAGATGCTAGTTGGGGCGGGCTTGCTTTTCTAGATGACCAGTTGCATTTGCCTTTACAACCCTCTTTCCCAAACATTTTAGATGTGTGCAGTATTTCGCGATAAAGCAGGGTTTGTCCCCTTAAACAATCTGTTTTACCCATTTACGGCGTTTCCAAAAGTGATTTGTACTCCTTTTTACTGCCTTAAAAACGTAATGTATGGGTCTTTCACCTGTTTCACGTGTGCGCTGCGCTTAAAGAAGGTTAAAAAG
>JADBJO010003141.1:415968-418468 GCA_016801955.1 Conus betulinus | reverse complement strand
ACACGAACACATTTGATGAAAAAACGAACAATTAATGCTTTCTCTCCTCTCTCTCTCTCTCTCTCTCTCTCTCTCTCTCTCTCTCTCTCTCTCTCTCTCTCTCTCTCTACTCTCTCTCTCTCTCTCTCTCTCTCTGATTTGCTTTTGTTAATTACAATGTTTATTAAAATCCTGTACACTAGTTTGATAGAATTACGATGCTTTAAACGTTTTAATCATTTTGAAACTTTTTGGATATCCTTCATGATGTTTTCATACATGATTTTATTTGTGTTTATGATTATAATCATTCTGTCAGGGCAGGATGAAAAAAAAGCTGTGAAGCTTGTTCTTTAATCCTCAGTAACGGATGAAAAAAAGCTATGAAGCTTATTGACCCTCAATATCAGGATGAAAAAAAAACCTTTAAAAACTGATTCGTGAACCGTCTATATCAGTATTAGAAAAAAAAACTGCAAAGCTTATTCTTTAAACCGCAACATGGCTGAAATATACTGCCCAGCTAATTCTTTAACCCTCAATATCAGGATGAAAAAAAGCTGCAAAATTTTTTTTTTTTAACCCTCAATATCAGGATGGAAAAAAAACCTGCAAAGCTTCTTCTTTAACCCTCAACATGGTTGAAAATGTACTGCCCAGCTTATTCGTTAACCCTCAATATCAGAATGAACAAAAATTCTAAAGCTTGTTCTTTAACCCTCAATATCAGGATGAACAAAAATTGTAAAGCTTGTTCTTTAACCCTCAATATCAGGGTGAACAAAAATTGTAAAGCTTGTTCTTTAACCATCAATATCAGAATGAAAAAAAATGTAAAGCTTGTTCTTTAACCCTCAATATCAGGATGAAACAAACATTCTAAAGCTTGTTCTTTAACCCTCAATATCAAGGTGAACAAAAATTGTAAAGCTTGTTCTTTAACCATCAATATCAGGATGAACAAAAATTCTAAAGCTTGTTCTTTAACCCTCAGTATCAGGGTGAACAAAAATTCTAAAGCTTGTTCTTTAACCATCAATATCAGAATGAAAAAAAATGTAAAGCTTGTTCTTTAACCCTCAATATCAGGATAAACAAAATTGTAAAGCTTGTTCTTTAACCCTCAATATCAGGATGAACAAATTTATCATTCTTTAACCCTCAATAAAGATCATTTTGATCTGACCTGACGTCACACACACACACACACACACACACACACACACACACACACACACACACACACACACACACACACACACACACGAACGCTCGCACGCACCCACACGCATGCACGCACGCACGCACGCACGCAGGCACGCACGCACGCACGCACGCACGCACGCACATACACACACATACACACACACACACACACACACACACACACACACACACACACACACACACACACACACACACACACTCACTCACTCACTCACAATCAGACGATGAATGGGAGGTTTTGTTTGAAATTCAATGCAGGCAATGGATCTTTTTTCTCTCTCTCACATACTGAGATCAAAGCTAACTAAAAAAAAAATATATATATATATATATATATATATAATTTCATATTGATTCACTCTGCTCCAAAATAGAAGGGACGAATTAAAACGGGTGACAGGGCTTAGTGACATGGTGTAACATTTGCGCCAGTTGTTAAGCTCGCCATGAAAGAGCATAATGCTGAAGGGCCCTCTCGCCTCGCTTCGCTTCCTATACGAGACTGAAAGCATGTATACTACTAGCAAGGCACTGTGGACAAACGCAGACCTCCACATCCGCATCCGCCCTTTGAATCAGGTCACAAGAATACAAAATGTTTTCCCCAGCAGGGAAAATAATAAGAAATGATGAGGACCGAGCAAGTTACTTCCCATGCGAACTTTTTCTTCTTTCCTTTTCTTTTTTTTTTTTTTTTTTTTTTTCCTTTGTTTTGTTTTGTGCTTCGTTGTTTTTTTTTTTCTTGCTGTTGTAAATACGAGATGGAAAAATCCAATCTGAAGGTTTAAATCACTTGAAATTTACATTTTCTATGAAAGAAGTATTCTTTCATGGAGAACTGTCAGTTTGTTACTATGGTTTCACAGTGTTCATGTTAAGCGGGTAAATATGAACATCTTGCTGAACAGTGTTCATCCGCCGGGGTCTGTCATTGGTGGACCCATTACAGCAGGCGCTGCAGAAATCCACCATCTTCTTGGGCATGCATGCCAACCTCCGCATTCCAGTCATCTTCAAAGCTTAGGATCTCTCTCTCTCTCTCTCTCTCTCTCTCTCTCTCTCTCTCTCTCTCTCTCTCTCTCTCTCTCTCTCTCTCTCTTGTCAACCTTGCTGATGACCATTTGAAGCTGAGCATAGAAGCATTTAACCCGATGGTCATCATCATAATCTTGTGTGGGAGCTATATTTATGCTACCGCGATGTTACATGGTTTCACTGGCAAGCAGATGGTCATGGTGGTAGCAGGAAGAAGGACCGCTGCTCAGTGAAGTGTTCCTGGTGTTCTTGTTAACTA
>JADBJO010003141.1:400968-408468 GCA_016801955.1 Conus betulinus | reverse complement strand
GTGTTCATCGGCATTTTCACCGCAAACGCCGTGTTTTTCCATGTTGTTGACGCAAGAGCCCCAGTACTTTCTGGATGCCTTTCAGTTTCAAGTGGCGGATGTAAGCAAACGGGTTTGTTGGGACTTTCTCTCCATATCCTTCGGTTATTCCCATTGCTGTTTTGACTGTGTCCGTTCCTCCATGGCATGTCTCAGCTTATTCTTTGTATCTCCACCTAACAGTGATCTTAGACAGTATGTAGTGTTATGTGTGTGTGTGTGTGTGTGTGTGTGTGTGTGTGTGTGGTGTGTGGTGTGTTTTTGGGTGTATGCATGCAACGGTTGGTGTTGATTTGGGGCGTACGTAGGTAAAATAACATAGACGTTAAAGTAAATGTCCAACTGGGCTCTTGATCAGTCCTTGAACAACTTCAAAAATGTTCGATTCGTCAGAGATGATGTCTTCAAAGACTGACATCGACGGTTCAGTGTTCAACAACCAAGCAGGTAAATAGGGTTTCATTCTATCGCACAAAAATAGTAGATGGAACGGAGTGATTTGCTGGCCACAAATACAAGTCACATGTTTACAGAATTTGGTTTTAAAGGCATTAAGCCTCAATCTAAAAATCAAACTTTTTAAAATCCTCTCTTGGTAGAGATTCTTCATACCTGTTTTATTGCTGATATCTTGTTAAAATAATATCCCCTTTTTTGTTTTTTGGTGCCTTTTCCCTTCTTTGAAATAGAGTCCCAGGCTGCGTCTTTTAAAAGACTATAACTCTCATGTAAGGATAAAGGAATGCATATCTTTGTTAAATCAGTTTCAGTGATAGCAGCCTTTTTGGCTAATTTGTCTCTACCCTTTCATTCGCAGGTAAATCACAGTGAGATGGAACCCCCAACAAAAATCGACATAAGAACCACGTAAATGCAAAAAAAAAATGAATTAAGTGGTACACTTCTGATATAAGTTCTGCTCTCACACTTGTGTTCGAAAATTTTAGAGCTTGTAGGACTGATTTTGAATCAACACAAAGTAGTATTTGAAATACAGGAAATCGAAAATCAAGAAGAAAGTTTAATGCCATAATAATGGCAACAAGTTCCGCAGTAAATATGGATTTTTATATGTGACTTAACATTCGTTGGCAACAAGGGTCAATCACTTTTTCTTAAACTTGTATAGTCTATGTCATAATTTGCTCTACTAAGTTCCCATTCCGGGATAGTGCTAAAAGACACCCGAGGAGCTACGTTTTGAGGTGCAGTGCCTGCTTTTGTAAATGAGTCAGATGTGTATGAAGCTATCGATTTTAGAGAATCAATTTTTTTTAGCCCGTTTAGGTAAATTTATTTCTGATTTTAATTCAGTTTCACTGGGTATTAAGATTTGTAGTGTGTGACTTCTTAAAATATATTTTGCAGATGCAAGTTTCATATTTCTTGAAAAGGTAATATTCCGATCTCCATATAAGTTTTTAAAAGTGATGCATGAACCGGGACATCAAGAGCTATCTTGTAAGCTTTACTATCGATACTCTGCAACTTTTTAATTAAATATTTTGGGGCTGAAAAAAAATGTCTCCTGGGCATAGGATAGTGTTGATCGTACAAGTGCAGTAGCTAAATGTGTTAATACTTTACTGTCTTTACCCCAGGATTGTTGACTCACCATTTTCAAAAAGTTTTAATTTTTCTTACCTTTTGTTAGAACAGTTTGTATGTGATAATGGTGTGTGTGTGTGTGTGTGAATGCTCGCGTGCGTACCTGCACGTGTGTGTGTGTGTGTGTGTGTGTGTGTGTGTGTGTGTGTGTGTGTGTGTGTGTGTGTGTGTGTGTGTCCGTCTGTCTGTCTGTGTTTCAGATTGGTGTGTTGTCGATGGTACCCTTCCTGGCTCTGGCCTTGGCCTCCATGGTGGGAGGGGTGGTGTCGGACTATCTCATCAGAACAGGAATGGCACTGACCACTGTCAGGAAGACAGTTTACTCCGCAGGTGATGATAATGATAACGATAATAATGATCATAATAACGAAGTTGATGATGACATTAATGATAACGATGGTGGTGGTGGTGGTGTGGTGGTGGTGGTGCATCATCTGGCATGAGTGATGATGATCGTGATGGTAGTGATGACAATGATGATGAAATTGATGATGACGGTGATGATGATAATTATGATGTTTATGATGACGATGATGGTGGTGGTGGTGGTGGTGGTGGTTTGTGTGGTGGTGGTGCATCACCCCTGCATGGGTGATGATGATGGTAATGGCAGTGGTGGCAGTAATGACGATGCTAATGATGACGATGACGAAGATGATGATGATGAGGAGGAGGAGGAGGAGGGGGAGGAGGAGGATGGCTATGGTGGTGTTGATGATGTGATGATAATGATGATGGTGGTGATGGTGGTGGCGGTGATGGTGCATCATCTTTGCATGAGTGATAATGACGATCGTGATGGTAATGGTCGTGGTGGTGGTGGTGATGATGATGATGATGACGACGACGACGACGATGATGATGATGATGGATGATGATGATGATGATGATGATGACTTATCCATGAACCCGACGAGCTGGTCAGACCAATGACAGTCGACAGAAGAGAGCTCTTTGAGGCAAATGACAAGAAGATGCTCTGCGTTGTCTGACAGCTTACACAGTGCAGGGAACGTGCTTAATGGCGCTGTACTGGGTCAGCGATTGGCAAACAGCCTTTGTCATCATTTGCTGTGGACTTCCCTTCGGTGGTTTGGCTATGGTCGGTAAGGGGGCAGGTTCTTTCAGGATTGTGATGATTACACTGTGTGTGTGTGTGTGTGTGTGTGTGTGTGTGTGTGTGTGTGTGTATGCGAGTGTGTGTGTGTGTGTGTGTGTGTGTGTGTGCGTGCGTGCGAGTGTGTGTGTGTGTGTGTGTGTGTGTGTGTGTGTGTGTGTGTGTGTGTGTGTGTGTGTGCGTGTGTGTGTGCGTGCGTGCGAGTGTGTGTGTGTGTGTGTGTGTGTGTGTGTGTGTGTGTGTGTGTGGGTGCGAGCGTGGGTGCGTGCGTGGGTGCGTGCGTGCATCCGTTGGCTTGTGTGTGTGTGTGTGTGTGTGTGTGTGTGTGTGTGTGTGTGCGCGCGCGTGCGAGTGTGTGTGTGCGCGTGCGAGTGTGTGTGTGTGTGTGTGTGTGTGTGTGTGTGTGTGTGTGTGTGTGCGTGCGTGCGTGGGTGCGTGCATGCATCCGTTGGCTGTGTGTGTGTGTGTGTGTGTGTGTGTGTGTGTGTGTGTGTGTGTGTGTGTGTGCGTGTGTGTGTGTGTGTGTGTGTGTGTGTGTGTGTGTGTGTGTGTGTGTGTGTGTGTGTGTGTGCGTGTGTGTGTGTGTGTGTGTGTGTGTGTGTGTGTGTGTGTGTGTGTGCGAGCGTGAGTGCGTGCGTGGGTGCGTGCGTGCATCCGTTGGCTTGTGTGTGTGTGTGTGTGTGTGTGTGTGTGTGTGTGTGTGTGTGTGTGTGTGTGTGTGTGTGTGTGTGTGTGTGTAGAGAGAGAGAGAGAGAGAGAAGAGGGTGAGCCAAGTATGACGGTGTTTAAAGATGAGTGTGCGTGTGTGTGAATGTGAGTGTGTGTGTATGTGTTTGTGCTGTGTGTGTGTGTGTGTGTGTGTGTGTGTGTGTGTTGTGTGTGTGTGTGTGTGTTGTGTGTGTGTGTGTGTGTGTGTGTGTGAGAGAGAGAGAGAGAGAGAGAGAGAGAGAGAGAGAGAGAGAGAGAGATGCAGAGATATCGAGTGAGAGAGAAAAAAGGGTATAGTGTGTGTATGCGTGTGTGTATGTGCGTGCGTGCGTGCGTACATAAGTGTGGTGTGTGTGTGTGTGTGTGTGTGTGTGTGTGTGTGTGTGTGTGTGTGTGTGTGTGTGTGTGTGTGTGTGTGTGCACGCGCACGCGAGCGATTACGAGAAAATACCAGCTGCAAATATGTCAAACAATGATGACTATGAAGACGAAGACAATAATAATAACAACAACCAAAACAACAACAGCAATAGTGATTACGACAACAACAGCAACAACAACAACAATGAAAAAACAATAAGTATGATAATGATGATGATGATACAACTACTACCACCTACTACTACTACTACTACTAGTAGTAGTAGTAGTAGTAGTAGTAGTAGCACTACTACTACTACTACTACTGATAATAATGATAACATAATTACAAAAATGATAATGACAGTAATATCATCATCGTCATCATCATCATCATCGTCATCATGTCGATGACATCGATGAAAACATTAATATCAACAACAGCAACAACAAGAACAACAACAATAACAATAGCAAGAACAATAACAAGAAGAACAACAGCAACAACAAGCGTGTCATGATAATAGTAATAATTATAATAAAGATGATGAAAATGATGATAATGGTAACAATACTAAGAAGAAGAAGAAGAAGAAGACGAAGAGGAAGAAGAAGAAGAATCAGAAGAATGGTAAGGATAATTATAATGATAATCATCATCATCATCTTCATAACAATAATTACAATAATAATAATAATAATAATAACAACAACAACAACAACAGTTCCGATAATAGCAGTAGTAGTAGTCGTAGTGGTAGTGGTGGTCGTAGTAGTAGTAGTCGTAGTCATAGTAGTAGTCACGACTGACGACGTCAGTGACACTGACGACGATGGTCATTGCTGCTGCACTCTTAGTCACAGAGGAGTGCGTACTGACTGTCACAGCGTATAACTCCCTGCCCTCGGACATGGCGCCCCAGTTCACTGCCAACATCCTGGGTCTGGCGCTACTCGGTACAGTCGGCAGTGCTGCCAGCACCGCTGCAGCCTCGCTCATCGCTGGCACCACTGCGGTTAGTCTGTCCCCCCCCCCCCTCTGTGTGTGTGTGTGTGTGTGTGTGTGTGTGTGTGTGTGTGTGTGTGTGTGTGTGATGTGTTTAATGTGTATGCGTGTGCGTGGACGTGTGCGTGTGTGTGTGTGTATGTGTGTGTGTGTGTGTGTGTGTGTGTGTGTGTGTGTGTGTGTGTTGTGTGTGTGTGTGTGTGTGTGTGTGTGTGTGTGTGTGTGTGTGTGTGTGTGTTTGCATGTGTGTGTGTGTGTGTGTGTGTGTGTGTGTGTGTGTGTGATAAAGAGAGACAGATAGACAGAGAGACGCAGCGCACTTTGACTCATCTTTTCTTCCGGATACAGACGCTACATTCCTGGCAGACCTTTTCCTGGTCCTCGGTGTATGGGACATCATCAGCGTCCTACTCTTCAACGTCACCGCCGATGCCACCCGCCAGCCCTGGGCGGAAGTGACGTTGACGAAACCCTCAGCCAATGACGATGATGGAGACAGCATAGACGGCTCGAGTGCCGGCTGCGTCAGTGAGGACGATTCCATTTCAGCTTTACTGTCTGCTGAGCATGTGTCCGAAAAATACGCACATCAGCTAGACAGCACCGATGATCACAACGAGTATGAAATGCTTTAACGAGTCCTGTAGTAGTTCTGTTTCATGGTCGATCAGCCACCCTTGTTTTGTTTAGGACTTCAACTTGTGATCTGCTGGCAGTGGTGCCAAAATGTGAATCGCACCATAGCCCTCTAAACTGTAAAGGAATGGCTGTAAATACCGGAACTTTAGGATCTCGGCATATGTGTCTTATTACAGAACAAAACTGAAGCACAAATATCACGCATGGTTGGCTACGTTATTTTGTTAATACAATTTAGAAATACCTTTCTGTTGTAGAAATAACTGTTCTTTTGTTGTTGCTGCTTTTGTTGAAACTACAAATGTCTTCCAAATGACCATCTCCGTGGTGCATTTCTCGAAATAGCAGAGTTAATTTCCAATAAAGGATGTATGTTATTGTACATCAAAGTAAGAAAAGTGTGTGAAGTTATGACCTTCAGTAGGTAACTGGTTAACTCTCTCTCTCTCTCTCTCTCTCTCTCTCTCTCTCTCTCTCTCTCTCTCTCTCTCTCTCTCTGGAGAGTGGTGGTGGGAGAGTGGTGGTGTGCCATTCTTGCTTGCATGACCAGGAATGCGACAAAAAGACCTTGCCTTCCATAACATACAAACCAAAAGAGAAAATGACAAATAAGAGAGACGCACTAATACGCAAGATCTGTGGAGAAATGTATCGTCTGTTCAATGCAATTCGGTTATTCTGAAGTTGCAATTATTAGCCAGTCGGAAAATAGGAAAAAAAAACGTAGCTTCCTTTAGATGCCAGATGAATCTTTAAGGTCTGCTGCTCACAATATAACACACGTTCAGTTTAAATTTCATAAAATCACATTCATCCAACAGATTCGTCGCATCAAGAATCTGTTTAATGCAGACGGAGAAACGACTTTTTTCCTTTTACATGTTGTAACACACTGAGATTTCAAACGTTTTTCAGATACTGTGTTTTGAGCGCTTATTTGTATCTTGGCTCAGTGTCTACAATGTTGCAATATATTGTTGTCTTCCTATCATAATTCTACTTTGCTATTGCTATCAACCACAAAGAATGACACATTAGAAAGCCCATCATCGTGTGTTGTTTTATGCGAAAGCACATTCTGAAAAGAAAAAAAAAACGTTGTTTTTTTTCATTTTTTTTACAAATATCGATCTCCAAAACGTAAATTTCATGACCGGAAGTAATTTTCTCCGACGCTTGTTGAAACGGCCATTTCCGCTATAACAGGCCAGACTTTACCTCGTACAGAGTAGGCCCCCGTATAAGGTGTCCTGGCCTGGAAAATGCCCCCGTATAAACTGGCCTAGGCCAGAATACATTCCGGATATATACTAGCGTAGGCTATATTATACCTGGGGTATGGTTTTGCTTAGGCCAGTCTTACTGCATAGGGCAAACGGCTACATGCCGATGTGACCCCATGCCGATGTGACCACATGCCGCTGCCGGTGTGACCACATGCCGATGTGACCACATGCCGATGTGACCATATGCCGATGCCGATGTGACCACATGCCGATGTGACCACATGTCGATGTGACCACATGCCGCACGTCATTGTGACTCGAACAGCCAGGCAGCCATAGAGCAGGACAAAGGCATTCTGCATAGGCTTGAACGACGTTTCCTTGCTGTAGAGATCAGAAATAGCTATTTCACAGCCACATGCACAGTTAACATTGGCAATGAAAGAGTTACATTGAACTTAGACATGCTATAGCACATCCAAATAAAAAGAATTAGCCTCACATTAGGACTGTGACAGGAGAACATTAGAGAGAGAGAGAGAGAGAGAGAGAGAGAGAGAGAGAGAGAGAGAGAGAGAGAGAGATGTCAAGTCGGTCGGTTAAAAACACACACACACACACACACACACACACACACACACACACAGGCGTGGCGCGCGCGCGCATGCAGGTACGCGCGCGCGCGCGCGCGCGCACACACACACACACACACACACACACACAGAAGGGGGCAAGACAAGTATATGACAATACAAGGCAAGGTAAGACAAAACATTTTCTGTCTGTTTGGGCAATAA
>JADBJO010003141.1:373468-395968 GCA_016801955.1 Conus betulinus | reverse complement strand
TACGTTACATGTAGTAAGGCAAGGCGTTATGCTTGTTACGTGACGGTGCGTATGTTTAACGCGTAAGCAACGGAGTGAGCATAAAGTGAGCGGCACTGACAGAAATAGGTCTCTGGGATAAAAGTTTTACTGTGTGAAAGGTGCATTTGTGATCACTGTTTAACTGGAGGGGGGAGATCGTTTTTTAACTTGGGGGGGGGGGGGGGGGGGGGGGAGAGACAGACAGACAGAGAGCAGTGATGGAAGTCAGGACCTTTCAGGAGCCAGACGAGAAGATGGAGGAAGAAGTATGTGTGTGTGTGTGTGGGGGGGGGGGGGGGGGGGGGGGGGGTAAGGGGAGGGGAATTGAAGGTCACGTTTAGTCAATCGGGGATGTGGAGGGAGATGGCCGACTCCTCAGGGTATTCAAGAAACAGGGTCAACACGTAAGAGCTTGATAAGTTGTCTGCAAGTACTATTTTGTTTGCATGTCATCTTGTAGTGGTGTTAATGATGATGTACCACACACCCCTCTGCGTTCCCACCCACTCTGTGGCTTTCATTCTCCTGTCACATGTTCATTACATGTGAGTCATATAGACAAACTGCCATCTTTTTCATCTGCAGAAAGGTGAAATCAACTGGAAATGATGGACCATATCTGCCTGGACTTTATTAGATCGAGCTCTTACGTTTGTGGTCAACGCTACCATACTGATGGGTTTTAATACATGCACACGTTCAGGAAACCGGGGGGGGGGGGGGGGGGGGGGGGGGGGTATACTGGTCACAGAAAAGTTACTTTATGTTCTGCAGGCAACTGAGGCGCACAAAACATTAGTCTGGGCAGTTTATGTAATAGCAAGAGTGTTTTCCCCACACTAGAGCATCTCCATGAACACCCCTTCATTATCTGCCCCAGAGTGTGATTGCTGGAGCGGCCTTGCTCTCAGCGACTGTGTCCTCGTTCATCTCTGGCACGGCAGCAGACAAGCTGGGACGTCGGCGGACACTGCTGCTGACAGCGGTGCTGTGTGTTGTGGGACCTGTGCTGGGAGCAGCCGCCCCCCAACAAGGAGGTGCTCCTGGCGGGCAGGCTGGTCACAGGACTCGCCTTCCGTGAGTAGCGTTCATTTCGATGGGGGGAAAGTGTTGAGCTCTGGCATGTATAAATTCTGCTGTGTCATCCTAGGTGATTTTTGTTTAACCTCTGAGCAATGTGTTTCCGTCAGTCTTTTCGCTTTTATTACGCATTACAACATTCTTCGCTACTCTTAATACATGAAAAATCTCCTCGTTTTTCTAAGCATTACAGGATTTTTTGCAACTTCAAATTCAGTAACATTGGACATTGTGGAAGGGCTTTCAGTTTTTCTAATGTTGGAGCGTGGAACTCTTTATCTTTTTGATATCCCTCACGAAATGTAATGTTTGAAAATATACTTCCAAACCCAGAAGAGCTCACAGTTGTTGCAAGACATGCTAAATAACATTAAACTTGGCCCTAATCAATCATTCTATCTCCTTATAAAGGGTAACACAAACGTCAAATGCCATATCTGGGATAGCATTACTTTAAGGAAAGGAAAAAAAACATCCTCCAGTCTGTGATCTCTATGCTTCAAAGTTCCTCCGAAATAGAGGACAACGGGACCAGCAAGCGACAAAGGCGTTGCTCTGTGAAGAGCTCGCAAGGTTTGCTCATAAATACAGGGAGTACGAAGAGGAAATATTTCCCAGTGAGTGCCCTGTATGCTTTAAAGTTCCTCCGAAGTTGAAGGCCATAGAAACAACAGCCCACAGCTGATTTGTTCTTTTGACAAACTTATCCAGAGTATAACATGTGAACACTTCTTCATGCCATGCCAATAGGAAATCTCTCTCTCTCTCTCTCTCTCTCTCTCTCTCTCTCTCTCTCTCTCTATATATATATATATATATATATATATATATATATATGTGTGTGTGTGTGTGTGTGTGTGTGTGTGTGTGTGTGTGTGTGTGTGTGGAAAAAGGGGGGGTCGGAAGGAATTGTTGGGCAGACACAGAAAAGAAAGGGGTGGGGGCTGGGTTTGCAATCTGTTATAGCCTACATCACAATAACCCTCCGTTGGCTAAACTGATTTTTGCTTTGTATTCTACATTTTTCAACAGTAATTATAAAATGAAGTTTATTGTATTGTGCGTTTGACGTTTGTGTTCATGTCTGTAATGATTTGTAAGCCTTATTCTTTCGCGATGCTACATGGTTCATAGTGGGGGTTAAAACCACCGCAGAGTCCATCTGTTCCAGCTCTTCACATAGCCTTCGGGCCATTGTACATCGCTGAGATGTCGTCAGCCAGCGTCAGAGGAAAGCTGTTAACAGTGCATCAGCTCCAGCGGAACACAGGGCTACTTCTCTCGGCCATCGTGTGTGGAGTGTTCAGTTACCTGTCCGACAACCCACTGGCGGTAATACACCTGTCTGTCTGTCTGTCTCTTCTGCCTGCCTGTCTCTGTGTCTTGATCTTATTCCCTCAGTGCTATACGCGTAGTGAAGAACGTTTGACTGATGGAACATTGTACAATTCATGTTTGATATTAATGATTTCTTGAATGTGTGGAATCGGGTGATGATGTGGATTAAGGGTATTCACCTGCCGTTTTTAAGACCAAAGATAATTCACAAGTGACTGTGTATCTCTGTCAAATATATTTTCTTCGGTTTAATTTGCCCTCAGTGCCTTTATGTCTGAAACGAGAGTGAATCAGCAGGTATCCGACGATGAATCGAACATCTCAACGTGCACTTAAGGAGAAAATGAGCAAAAAAAAATGTTCCAATTGTCCATTGTTCCAGTGACAGACTAGCGCATAGGGGCACAAAGAAACAAAGTCGGGCTCGTTCTTAAAGCTCATCAGGACTGCTATCAGCTTTCGAAGAGCGACCTAAGAGAAGCACCCTGACCTGACGACCATACAATGGTACTTAGAGCATGCGTATATCTCAGCAAAATCACCTTATTAACAGTGAGCGGAAATTAATTTTTAGTGTGAACAAATGATTAAACATAAAATGTTCTAAAAACGAAATGCAAAGGCATAACAGTTGTAACCATTTACAAGAGTTGATAATCCATAAGTGTTAATTTTGTGAATCTGACGCAATGCCACAATGCAATTATAGTTATAACCCACAATTATACTGACACATTCGCGTCCCTCCTTCTTCCTCCCTTCTCTCTTATATCTATTTATGAATGGCATAATACATTGTTTAGTTTAAGAAACTTACACAGCTGACAAGAAAGGTTTCAAATGCCATAAAATTATCAAATTATTTCTTTAAAAAAAACTTCCAATCGGATGATTTTTAATTAAACGTGCTTAAGTCATTGCCCAGCCAGTCCCCTAAGTCGGCTGCAATACACTAGGAAGCGTAAGCAACATATTTTGATGTATGACCTTTTCATGGAGTGATTGAAATTAATTCTTGTGCTGTGCATTCAGATAAGAAATGAGTTATGTCAAGTTGAAGACCACAAACACAGACACGGGAAGAATCAAAAAAATGTTCCCAACCATGCATTAACCCGCAGTCGGTGAATTAAGTTTCTTACTGGGATTGGTCTAGAGGGATCAGTGCATCGTTTCCAGGAATAGTCACATCCCTTCTGTGTTTGAGGCGAGCACCTTTCAAATTTTGTTCCTGTCGTTTTTTTTTTTTTTTCAAATTGCATTTGATAAAATACTGTTAGCTTCCGAGACAGAAAGAGGTATATTGAAAACACTGAAGTCTGATTTCCCAGAAGCTGCCTCTTTACCATACAGACTGGAATGGCCAGGAACCCACCATGACGATAATCTGAACCTCGTGTAATAAGCTGATGAATTAAACACACACACACACACACACACACACACACACACACACACACACACACACACACACACATAAGTTTTATCGTCATCTTCTCTAAAACTTTGTTCGACAGCTACATGCTGGATTTGCCGTGGTGCCAGCGGTATTATTTGGAATCGCGCTGTTCGTCCTCCCTGAAACTCCACGCTGGCTGATCGCAAGAGGACGTCTTCAAGAGGCCACCCTGGTTCTTCAGCGGATCTATGGGCTGTGAGGACGTCACTCAGAAAGTCAAAAATATTGAAGACTCAGTGTTTGCGGATGCACCGGCAGGTAGGTGCACGAGCTCGAAGAGTGAAGAGACTCAAAGTAAGTCACCAGCCGTCGTGGCGTAGCGGTTAGCATTAAGGATTCCCCAGTTAGAAGGTCGTGGGTGGGATTCCCCTCAGAGCCATTTACATGTGTAAGATTTTTCGGCCCATGTCTGGCTCCTACCCAGAGTTTAGTTGTTTATGGGCTCAACTGGGAAAACCGGAACCGCACAGTCGAGTTTCATCCCACAAATGAATGCGCCTCTCAGAATGTTGCTCAAAATTGCCTGACCAACACTGCAAGCGTCAATATCTCTCGGTCCTGGCTGACGCCGGGACATGTTGTGAAAACAGGCGTAGAGTGTCGACCTGTCATGCAGTCCATTACAAAAATGGACTTCCAGAGTATGTCTTGGTCATCCTCATCGATCAGCATAGATTGTCATATTTCTCTGGCCCTCCACGTCCTGCTGTCATGGTGACCTCGATTTCCTCTCTTCAAGTCTATGACCTTTGTGAGTTCTTCTTGTCGTCCCTGGTATCGCCGAATTCACGGGATCTGTCGCTGGACGGACATGGTGTGCCCTTCCAAGAAGGACGCTTACACACACGCTGCTTCCGTGACTAAACAGCTGCTGTGATCAGTAGTTGACTTGTAGAAGTTGATCTCCTGCATCGTTGCATCAGAACAGGCATCACCGAACACCACTGGAGTAACTTGACAGCAGTGCAGTGTCTCCTCCGGAGGGTTGCTTCTTGACGACTTCAAGTAGATTCTTCCTGTCGAGGTGCCGGGTCTGCGGTAGGACAAGCCAGGCTGAGGCTGTGGACGGAGAGCCCAAATTAGCGGCTTGAGACATCACAAAAAGACAGTAAAAGTTAAGTTATATTGACGTTGAAGAAGAAGGAGAATCCAATTTTGTTTCCCATTGACCCTTCATTTAAGGCAGACTGGCAAAAACCATTTCCTTCCCCTTAATTGTTCTTTGTTCAGAGCGATGTATGTCCAGATTTTTATCTGAGAAAGCTGAGTTTTTAGCACATTTGACAAATTACTGGGTTTGAAGTTCGGCTTCATTCACCGACGTGATCTTAAAATCATGTGGTGGAAATGTGTTTCTTTTTTTCTCACGGGCATATCTGTTTCTGCATTTTCCCGAACATTGTCTGTCATCTCACACTTTCTCATATATATATATATATATATATATATATATATATATATATATATATATATAATATCAAGAATACCACTAAAATGCCTAATAAAATTCTTAAAGTGCTCAACCCCTTGGGGAGCAACATAGACCGGAGAAGAATATATATATATATATATATATATATATATATATATATATATATATATATATATATATATATATATATATATATATATATATATATAATCAGCATTTTCCCCTTTATTTCTTCAATTAAAAAAAAAAGCCGTTGCTGTCCTTCCACTACTTCAGAAGGTCACCAGTATTTTGTAGGCTCAGTATAAATCCCTCTTGTTACCATCCGAAAGTGAAATATTTTGACACTGAAGTAAACTATTCTAACATATTATTCGTTAACATATCATAGATTTGACCAAAGTCCCAGTTTCAGTCAAGGAAAGACTGCTGCAGTATACACAGCTATCTTTCAGAAATTCCTTTACATTTTTGTGCATCCCTAGTGACAGGTGAATTTGTAAATAATGTATAACCATTTGTTGTTCTTCATCACAGAAACTGGAACATATAAAAAAGCCATATTACACATGTATAGATATATGTTTCTTGCTATTAGGCATTACAAAAAAGTGTTTCCACTTTAAGCTGTCATAGATTTCATTCCACCACAGAGTAGCAGACAGCAGGGCATTCCATTTCTTCCATGCTGTTTGTACAAATTTGTTGCCACATTTGAATGAGTACTGTCCAGAGTGTATTTTCCGTGTTTTGCTTTTATGCTTTACACGTCAGTCCGTAACCGCATAGACCAATGAGTTACCTGACATTCCTCATAATTTACCATAGGTCAGAGCTTCCGTAGTGGTTTAGTTTAATCCGAGCATTACTTGGTTTTCCCCTTTTACTTCAAGCGTGATCATTTGAGAACTTAATCTAGCAAATGCGGAAAATTCTAAACAACACACTATGAGGACATGCTAGCTTCAAAAGCCAATAATAGCTGTTTCGCTCTTTTTTTTTCCAGAAAAACTCGGCTATAATCATTACAAAAAAAAATCAGTGTTGTCCTGTTATCCATGAGAATTTCAACCGGTTTCCTTGGATTGTTGACTGCCTTTCGAGAAACAATTATCATCGTGATTATCCTAAGGATTTAAACTGTTTACTCTGTTTTTTCCTCGGGATAAAAGTAAACTATTCTTACAAAAAAAAAAACCACCAAAAAGAAGAAGGATTACGGTTCACAATTATTTCCCCTACTGTTCTCTCCGCCCCATTCCCGGCGCACATAATACTAGTGGGCATGCGTTTTTTTTTCCAGGAAAATAGTGATCATATTTAATTCTATTGCCGTTTTCGCGAGGAAAACCGGTGTCGTATAATATCTGGGAGCCGTGATATCTGGGAACGCGCGTTCCCAGATTTACCGCGATATCTGGGAACGCGTCCCCAGATTTCCTGAACTTCCAATCGTGAAATCTGGGAACGCGTTCCCAGATATCACGGTAAATCTGGGAACGCGTGCCAAAAAAATAAAATGACAAGAAGGCGAAAGATCTCAATTGCACCTAAATAAATTGTTTCCTACCTTATCTCGAAAATCCATTTTTTTTCGTCTTCTTTCTGCCCTTCTGAGCTCTGAAAGACCACGTTCCGAGATATCACGGCCTTCCCAGATACAGTACATTTTGGGAACGCGTTCCCAAAAAACTCTGGGAAGCCTTCCCAGGTATCACGTTCCCAGATTTAACGCGACACCGGGTTAATAGTCATTATCCGAAGTAACCTAATGGAAGCATTCATGATTCAGAGGAGGAATGGGGAAAACAAGCATTTACTCACGGAAAAGGAGGAAACTGATCCAAACAAAAACGATAAGGATACGGTTTACGATTTTTTGCTTAGAGAAAACAACAGTTGTGAATGTGTTCCCCATTTTCACTGAAGATGTTTCTGACGTGCAGGTCTGTGTTCCACTCTACCACGAGTTGTGAAAAAACGCCATATGTGCTCAAGGCGTTAGCTGTGGGTGTTTGTCTCGCCTTCTTCTTCAGCTGGTCAGGACTAAACGCCGTTTTGTAAGTGTTACTTTCTTGTATTTTTGCATGATTTTCTGACAGTGGTTAACTATTTACTGGCCGCACAACTCCGGAAGGACATCCGGCGCTTGACAAAGTTTGGTTGGCAAAACACTGATCACATCACTTTGGTATGTTTTGATAGAATCAAATCCAGGACACGTCCTCTGACAAGACAGAATTGTGCAACACACAATTCTTCTACTCTGAATAGACAAACCGTTTAAAAACAGTTGATCTTAATATCCCAATAACGATACAACAGAATCAGAAAATATAAAAAGTGCACGTTGAAATAGCTGTTTATAGAGACAGATCGGAACATGTACATAAGAAGCAGACAGAATTGACTTGAAAAGGAATATAAAAAAGTCAAATCAGACGCCTCAAGTATACAGAACACATGAAAAAAAATCTGAAATGAACAATATTTAGACTGAAGCTACTGGAGGAAGGAGGAGGGGAGGGGGCATCTAGAAATAGGTTGTGAAATTTTCTGAACTGAAATCGATGGCAAGAAACTGCAAACAGTTTGGGAGTATAGGTATGTTGGAGTGATTTATAACTATTGTGATGAATTTAAAGGATTTCGGAGAATACCACTAACTGCAGCTAATAGAGCAAAAATTGCATAGAAATTTTGAAGACAGATTTATTCACTGATCTTCAACTTCTCTTGTTTGAGAAATGTATCCATCTGATTTTTTTTTCTGATGGAAACGAAATGTGGTCTTGTGATCCCTCGCAGTTATTTGAAAGACTGCGGTTAAGTTTCTTTTAATTGTTGTTCAAAAGGCAACTTTTTTTTTTTAATGAAAAAAAAACTGTTACGAAAAGCTTGCTTTTTCCCGATATCAATCCAGACAAAATATGAAAAACGACAGTTTTGGTACGATCAATCTGGCTGATTGTACATTCGTTCTCCAAAGATATTAGCCTTAACTTTTGTCCTGGTAAATTTAAGAAAGTTCACAACTGAAATCAACCAAGTAGATTGATGTCGATTCATTTTTTAATAACCAAAGTTTTAGCATTCCTCGGATAAATGAAGAAAATACAACATATGCTGTCAAACGCTTTACACACAAATAGTTTCTAAAAAAAAATTAAAATATTCCAGCCTTATAGCAATAGGAACTAAATTCGAAAAAAGTGTAGAGTCATTAATAGCTGATTCTGTTTTAAGTACTATCTGACAAAGTTCTGCCATTTCAGGGTAAGTCTCCATGAGTAGCTGAAATAAGGATCTACGACGATAACAAATTTCAAGAGAGAAAGGGCTTTGTCTGCTATGCAATATGAAGCAAAATCATGACGAATTTCACTTTCTGTTCAACTGCACACTCCCATTGATAAAGACAAACAAGAAAGTAGTTTAACCCGTTTTCAGAACCACCAGAATGCGATGACTTTGCATAAATTATTTCCATATTTCCCGAGTAAGGTGCGTTGATACTGCAACTTTCAGAATATTGTTAAAAAAAAAACTGTCATTTAATGAATGGAATGTGTTATACATATGTATCTTTTTTCGAATGTATGGTTTTGTTCTACGAATTTTGTCATTAATTTGTGGTTATTTTATCTGATATTTGTTTCACGTTGATACTTCGTCAATGGGCTTTACATAGAATTACGACCTTGGGCTTAACCCATTGCGAAAATCAAATAAAAAAATCACATGACGGAAAAGAAAAGCCACACGAATTCTGAACAGGATACCTGCGTAGTGGCAAATGCATAGAATTTTGACGTACTTAAGCAAGAGGCTAAATGTTTTAGAAGCTATCTGCATTCTATGAACAGACATAAACATGTTCAATACGGTTCTCTGTGATTTTCATTTTAGGACCTTCAGTGGGATGATCATGAAGACGGTAAGTTTCCCAGTGGAACATGCTGTGTGGATTCAAGGCCTGGTTCCTCTGGCCATGTTCATTGGGCAGTTGCCGGGTATTGCCGCTGTGGAGAAGTATGGAAGGAGGCCTATTGTCCTGGTCAGCATTGGAGGTACGTAGGATCGTGAGGCACTACAGCGTGCATTCTGTTTTCACGTTAGTTTGTTTTTTGCTTTGTTTGTTTGGTTTGCTTCTCTTTCTGTTATTGTTTTTGTTTGGTTGATTCGTTGATTTTGAGTTTCTTTTAAATTCATGGCACTTCTCAGTTTACATTGGGCGCCATTGAGAAACGATATTTTCATGCTGAAAACATGAGTATTTATCTGTGTTACCTTTTCATTGTAATGAATGATTTGCTGTGACTGAAATGTTCATGAACATTGAATTGCTTGTGGTGAAAAGTTGGTATACATGTAGAGAACATTTGTAATCAAATAACGTGTACTAAACAGTACGCCAGTACACGGCATGTGGAACGTCTCAATGAGGAAATAGTAAAATTTGCTAGCATGAGCCATTGCTAAATGAAAATGAACATTGGATAAATTCCAGATATTGAAAAAACTGCGAAAATTCAAACACAGATATTTGGACTACATATACGATGTAGTACCAAAACGAAGCTTTTCACGCTGTGGGTGTAACTATCCTATTTGTCCAACGTGAATGAACCAATAATTCAACAGAGAAAGCGAGGGGGGGGAAGGGGGGGGGATGCGAAAAAAAGAAGAACAATAAACACTTTAGTACTTTCTGAAGTAAAGAATCTGTGCATTAACAAAACAGTAGGCACAGAAATAAAATGCTAACAGAAAATAAGATATAGAGAAATAAGAATAGTAAGCATTTAAATGATTTCTCAAATGCAGCTTTTGAAACAATAGGAATAGTGTTAGATGATCAGAACATGCTGGCTTTTGGCTCCATTGGCATTCGTCAGATATGCGGTTTACTCACTACTCTCGGTTGATCTGTTTCTACATTCAGTTATTTTTCCCACAGTCATGGATTACACAAGTATTGTGACAGACGCTTTGAGGCAGCTGCCCACGATCATCACGTGCAGCAATGTAGATGTCATGTTCACACATACGCGTAGAAACGCCTACGCTGTGTTTATTGGATTTTCAAATGCATGTTTAAAAACGTTGTTTTTGACTGAAATAATGCGGAGCTGTGTTTGCTTCACTTCAACACAAAATTTCTCCATGGAAGGAAACTAGAGAGTTGTTTGACGACTTTTTCCCTCGAAATTTTGAAATTTCGAATTTTGACAAATCGGCTTGTGAATCTTAATTGTTATTATTATTTAAAGCAACTGTTTGGATGGTGTACAATAAATCTTTCCGACCCTAAGAATATATTATGATGTACGCGAAATTGTTAGTAAATGTCAAGCCATCAATAAATGCGGTTGAATAGTGATATCATTCCAGATCAGAGCAAATTATACTTTAGAAACAATAAATGTGCACATTATCAAGTCTGAAAAACGACGACAATTATTGCTTTATTGACGAGTGATCGAGTCTTTTTGATTGTTTTGTTTTGTTTCGTTTTGGTTTTTTTTTCATTTCGTACGATTTATTGATTGCTTTGTTTTGTTTCGTTTTGTTGTTTTTTCATTTCGTACGATTTATTGACAGTTTGACTCACTATACAACGATTATGTCCATTAAAGCATCAGCACTGAGCCTGATGCTGGTGTCGGGTGGGATTCCATCTGACCGCAGCCAACCTCCCTGATGTCCACTTCTTTAATGTGACCAACACCTCTCTGTCTCTTCAACAGTCTCCTTGCCACACCCACACGTGCGTGAATCCTGGACACTTAAAATAGCTTGTCTGCGCAGATCCATCCAGTCGTATTAAATATGGTATAATGCATGTCAGCTTAACCCGTCGACCGCTAAATTAATCAATAGATATACAGTTTACTACATGTTCTAGAACAGGATTAGAACTGTAACTGTCAAGATTGTCGTATCCCCTTTTCGTAATGGTCGCTTACTAGGATATGCCTTTATGAAAAGGAAAATAAAAGCATTCGCGAAAAAAGAAATGTGTGGTACCAGTTAATGCTTTCCTCAGTCAACTTTCAAATGGAATGACTCCCATTTTAGTCTTTTTAATTTTTGTCTGTAAATACACCACCAAAGTCAATAATATAAATCTTCCTCCATATAATAAGTCGGGAGCTACCATCAGTATATTTTGAAAGAAAGACAAAATTAGAGTCAAATTATGTACACCATCGAACATGGCTTTTTGGTATATTTTGAGTTGCAGTCTCTTTTCTTTGTTACCTTCTCTATATATACAAATTCTCTATAGATACAAATTCCATACCCTGTGCAGAAAAAATGCCATAGAAATATTTTTCATGTTCTTTTTTCGAGGACAGTGAATACACTAAACAGAATGTTATGCTACACTTGTTCAAACACTCTACAGAAGGACGAACACAAATTCGACAAATGCATCTTTTCCAGCAACAGAAGTAACAGACTTTAAAAGTGCACAAGACAATACTCGAGAGTTGGCTGTGAGCAGGAAAACTGAAAAATCGAAGGATTTATTGACTTTATATCTTCTTGGACAGACCGTACTTCTAGCGCTGTTTGATTGGAAACTGGGGTTGCAATAGCGCTAGCTAAAGTGCGTTCAAAATGACGAATAAGTGTAACGAAAAGCTTGAAACAGCGCATTTGATATAAAGACTCACATTGCGGTGAAGGGTCACGACCATCGTATAAAAACGAACACACACACACACACACACACACACACACACACACACACACACACACACACACACACACACAAAAGCATGTTTTTAATTGTGTTATTCTTAACATCAGTTTCCATTTACTTTCTGTCCAGTATGACGTAGGGACATTAACCGTTCTATCCTCTATGTCTTGCTTGGCATGAATTCGCAATTCAAAAAGCAATTTCTATCGTATCTGCACATATAATTCGGCAATGCATGCTTGGTTTCTTATTGTCATTTATTTTTAACATGCTGCACTCGTAGTTAGCCGGGAATAACCCTCTTTTCTAGTTTATAGCCTGTAGTTTGTTTTTCGGGCTAACATTCATGTTTTAATGCTGAAGCTGCATGTTTTACAATGCATAGATGTTTTCAAGGCACTTTCTTATGACTGTTCAACCCTGATTAAATGGACTTGCTGTAATGTACGCGCAAGTGATATACCAACGAATCGTTGTTCTGTCCCTATGCCTTTGAGATTTCAACATAATAAACCAATTCTAAAGTAGCAAGAAATTTACTTTTGTGCTGACATTTCCGTATTAAATAAATACATGCTATATTGACGCATTGGGGTCATAGAAACCATTTGATATTCAACTTTTAAAACATGCATATGGATCTGACACGTGCCTGTCAAATGACGTAGGAACTATATCTTTGAATTGTCCCGCCAAATTTTTTATGTGGTAACTGCATTTGCTGGCTGTGTGTTTTGTAGCAGATACTTCCACACATAAACATGAAACTGTATTGACCATTTGGGATATTTATATGACAAGTCCTCATACAGCGGTAAGGACAGCTTAGTAAGGGGTCTGTACTAACAAACAAAATGCGTTACAGTGTATGCAGGATTGCTTTACCAGATCAAACACATTACACATGAAACACCCACCTACACTCGATGATGATCCACAAAATCATGTACAAAATTAATCCCAGAATGTCTGTTTTCATACGATAGTTCCACTTTGTATGGATTTAACGAAAATATTGGAGACCTGTATCATTATTAAATTTTGTATGCAAACTCTGGTTCTCATAGAGAGCTAATCATTTTGAAAACTATTTTACTAAATCTTTTGATTTAGTAGAATAGTTTTCAAATGTTTGAACTGGATTTATCGGGAATAGATATGCAGGAGACGTGATCATACTGATACTTGACACATTCGCAGTCCCAGAGAACAGACCATTCTAAGTTTTTGTGTCGAACACCAATGTAGAGAAGGCAGTCCGTTCAGCTGTTTGGGATATTGAAAAATTCAGTGTCCTTGACGGAATGTGTAAATTTGGCTGATTCGTTTCACAGAAATATGAAACGCTGTGTCCTTTTCCATTGTCTAATATCCAACCAATTTTAAAGTTGGAAAAGCCGTGCAAAGTGAAACAGTGTTTATTTCATGTGACACAGTGTTTACTTTATGTGTATAAATACCGGCAAAAATGGCACGCACAAAATATGGATATTCGTAATATTACTACTGATAATGTTGCCCGTAAAGTTTATCAATATACGAACGATGCAGAATCCCTTTTTCGTAGCGACTTGAAATTATGTTTGATTTGTATAGTCACAACGTACACATATCCTTTCGCATAATGTATCAGAACAGGAGATAAAGAGATACAGTTTATCAGTTGATTGACGGGGGAATTACAGTGTCCATATTAGTTTACGATGCCTTTTTGTGGTATATTCTCCATTGATGTACACAGACGGAACTTCTGTTTCTTTCGTGCAGAGGGTGTGAAGAATGTGTACAGGACACAGGCTGTGGTCTTTGTTACCAAGACAAGTTTGCCTTCTGTCTCCCGGCGATGAAACCAGTATTACTCAACCTTGGGACCGTGCACGAGGGCTGATGATCCAACAGGGACGCCTTCACGTTCGCTCTGGATTACTGTCCCAGTGCTTACGGCTGGGTCGTGGTGGCCGGCTTCTTTCTTTTCAGTTTCTTCTTTTCCCCTGGTAAGTTCTGAGTTTTCTTTCGGTGCTCGTTTTTCTACTTTACAGTGTAACGTAAAAAAACAAAAGATCATAAAAGGCAAGAGCAGGAATGATTGATTATACCACCCACAATACTGTCCATGACTGGCATTATTCACGCTTACTTTACTTTTAATTTGAGAAGAGAAGTGGTTGCTCGTTCTTCGGTTTTTGTTTTTTTTTCTATTGTCCTGAATGCTGTTTATCTTGCTTGAAGAAGACCTAAGAGATCGAAACGAGTCGTGTTTTGTCTTGTACATTAATTTGTTTGTCCATGTTAACCGGCGGATTTACATTTAAATTCTTTTTAAAATACTTTTACTTTAGCAGGGCATGGAGTGTTGGCAGTTTCTGTATCATGGTGTTAGTTCTGAAGCTAAAATAACAATTTCCTGAACCTGAGCTTAGACAGGAGCGCACCTTTTGACGACAGCAAAATGGAGACGTTTTGTTTAAATTTGAGAAAGATTTTGTTCGTTACCAACGTAACGGATCTGTACATTTTTTTTTAACTTTAACAGATTTCTTGGAATCATATAAAGACACCCTTTAAAAAAAAAAAAACAAGAAAATGGCAGTGTTTGGAAGAAAAGGAATGTTTTACTTGATAAACCCAGGAACAGTGGCTGCCAGCATTTAGCTTAGTGGCTTTCATCCCATGACTGTATGAAGGTGATGGAATATGGAATGTGAAAGGCAGAGAGACCATGGACTGCCAGAAGCATCTGAAGGATTTGCAAGAAGGATGATTTATTTCATCAACAGATTGACCTGCCCTACTCTGTTTGCCACGACTTTTTTGTTCGCATGCTTGGTTGGTGAGTTGGTTGGTTGGTTGGGTGGTGGGTGGTGTTGGTTGGTTGGTTGGTTGGTTGGTTGGTTGGTTGGCTGGCTGGCTGGCTGGCTGGCTGGCTGGCTGGTGTTGTCTTTTCAAGACTTGTCCTTATCCTCGCTTCTTCAGAAATACCTAAAGGTCAGCAGCAGTCTAAAGCCCCAGCTGAATACATTTGATCATAGGAATCAGAACTGACCATTAACACGCACTAGGGAACCATGCCTGTTGAATTCTGTGAGTGTAAGGAGAGGACGGAATGGGGGTGGGGGTGGGGGCATTACAAAGTTCCCTGTAGCCTAGATGTGGACACTGTAGTGTCTGTGGACCATTTTTCATAAGGCATTATACAGGACTTGGTGCTGTTGACCATTTTTAGACGGCATTGTACAGGACTTGGTGTGGAGGTGCTGTTTATTCGTAGAAAAGGCTCGCATCACTCCGCTACGACCAAGCAGAGCTAGCTGGAGGGGTGAGACGTAAAAGTGGAAGGCAAAAAGCTCACTCCAACTTCGCGGGGATACTTTCCAGCAACGTGTTTTAACTATTCAGCACTTTCATCGAATCGTGCAGGTATAGCTGGCCTGGCCTTCCCCATCATCGCCGAGATCTTCCCCATGTGGGCTCGCAGCACCTGCACCTCTGTAGCTGTGGCCGTGTTCTGGATCTCCCAACAGCGTCGTGACCTTCAACTTCCTGGCTATAGTGGAGGCTCTTAAAATGTATGGTAAGTCAGACCATTGCATTTTTGCAACCAGGGTAAAGAGTATACATCATTACTAGTTTTAATGTTATTATAGTTAATATTGTTGTCATCATTATTATTGTAACTCCCATGGTCCCCTGGCCTCGTTTTCATTCAATACCCATCTCGCGCCGAATCGTTTTCGTTCACCATTCTCCATTTTCATTCTCGTTTGTTTATTTGTCTCACCTGAAGAACTAAGAGGTCGAAACGCGTCTTGTTTTATCTTGTAATCTTTTTGCTCATATTGTCTTGCGTCAGAATGACTTACGATTCTTGAAACAATTTGTTTCAACTTCCTCCGTCAGTCACATTTTGAAAACAACACTTCACGAGGAAATTTGAGAACAACAAAAAGCAAAATGGATACACTGATATAAATATATATATATATATATATATATATATATATATATATATATACATACTTACGTTATTGCTTAGAAAATTATCAGCTCGTTTAGACATACCTGCATTGCGGCGAACCATCACTGGATACCATGTAAAAAGTACAACAGACGTAAGCAACATACTTCATGCTTCAGTTCTTTTGGCGTTTTCTTTTCCCATAACACCCACAAATCATACCTTTAAGATGCATGTCCAGGTTCGAAACTACCGCCAGGACTGTATAAAACAGTAATCTTGTTGTTTTACTACAAGTGGCCCTTCGATAATCTGTCTTCAGGGCGGCGTGTTAAATGCCTTAGCTATGAATATGATTTAACTTATATGTCTACTGCGGGTGGGCTGTAAACAGCGCCAATCCGGCTAGGCTACAAACAGTAAAATTAACTCATATCCCAAGCACATCTGGGTTATAAGCAGTGTGACTTAACTCGTATTCCTCCTCCGGCTTGGCTCCAAAAGCCATAACTTCATTCATAACCCTAGTCCAGTCGGGCTATAAAGAACACAAATCATTCGTCTACTACGGTTGGGTTACCAATAACACCTAACTCTTGCTTGATTATAAACAATGTGACTTGAGTTCATATCCCCAATCTGCCTAGGATGTAAACTACATGACACACATCTAGTAGGCCACTCCGGTTATGCTTTAAACAATGTGACTCGTACATCCTGTCTGGTAGAATTATAAGCAGTATAAATCATGCACGCTCACAGCCTCTGACCAGTGTTATATAATGTCTCATTCCTGTTCATGGACTACTTTCAGGAACATTCTGGTTCTTTGCCGCCATGTGCACCCTTGGCTTTGTGCTGCTGGCCATTTTCCTGCCTGAGACCAAGAACCGCAGTCTGGAGGAAGTGGAGGAACTCTTCATGACGTCAAAGCAACTGCAGCGCCATCGTCAGCAAAGGGAGAGCAGTCGAACAGACATACCTGCAAAAGAGCAGGACAAGAGTAGTTCCCAGGCGAATCAGGAGGTAACCCGTATATGAAGCAACCATTGGCCTTGCAGATGTTGGAGATCGCCACTGGTTTGTAAATATTACATCAAACGAACTGAAAACTGTTTTTGTTGTTCATACGTACACCGACATGATGATCATCCAGTCTTATGCTTTTGTTCTTTTTCAAAGTAGACCTACACGTCTTGCGCTATACTTGCCACGTGGTTCCTAATGCGACAAATTGAGACAAAACAAAACTCTCTGTTGAAAGTTATTTGTAAAGGAAACAAAAGCTAAAGCTGTTATGTCAGTTTATGGAATTTGTTTCCGTTCATCTGTAAAAACTGTGTGTTGAGGTAATGATCAAAATGAGCCTCTGCTCTGTTTTCATGGATGCAGATGCATGATAACGCCCACACGTATGCAGAGAGAGACGGGGGGGAGGAGGGGAGGAGAGAGAGAGAGAGAGAGAGAGAGAGAGAGAGAGAGAGAGCAAGTTGTCTAACGATCCTATTTCTTTTTGCCTGTGCCACGGTAAATGCACCACCATTTTGCATTTGCTCCATGTATCTGAACTAAAGGGTGGACCCGAGGACCTATTGGAGGTGGCTGAGGTCCACGCTCTCCCAAGTGCCCTGTGGTTTATTTTCCAATGAAATAAAAAGAAAAAAGAAAGACTGCCAAGATTTGGAGTTTCTGTTGTCAGAGAACCGAGGGAATTGAAGGACGAAAAACTCAGTAGACGCAACAATCCAGAACATTCCCCCTAAGGTACTGAACCAAAAGGTAGTGGACACACAAAATATACGCAAGATGTTTTTAAGGGCACTGGAGGAAAAGTCAGTAGACTCAACAAAACAGGAAATTCTTTAAAGGCACTGAATCAAAAAATCAATGGACACAAAAAAGGTGTCGTTTAAAGGCATTTGGGGAAAAATCAGGGGAGACAACAAACCAGAAAATTGTTCAAAGGCATTGAACAAAAGTAAGTTGAAACACGAAGCAGGAAATTCTTTAAAGGCATATTGTACGAAACAAAAAGTCTGTGGACAAAATAACCAGGAAATTCTTTGACGGCGCTGGACCAAAAGATACAGGACATAAAAAAACAGGTGGTACTTAAAGGCATTGATGAAAATGTCAATGGAGGGGTGAAAAACAGGGAATTCTGTAAAGATATCGGACGAAAAGCCAGTGGACAAAACAAACCTGCAGATTTTTAAAGGCATTGGACCAAAGGTCAGTGGACGAAGGAACTTCTTCAAAGTCATCAGTTGAAAAGCCAGTGGACACAACAAATCAGGAAATTCTACAGATGAATAAAGCACGAAGTAAATGTAATTGTGTGTGTGTGTGTGTCTTTTTTTTTTAGTATTCAAGTCTACAGGTTACTCGCCTAAAACACACACACACAGACACACACACACACACACACACACACACACACACACACACACACACACACAGAGTCAAAAATGCAAAACAGACAGCATTGAAAACCACCGTTTCCACCATTCTCAACATCACCTTCATTATGGTAACGATAAAATCAAAGTGACAAAGTGATCGTCATCAGGCAAACCCACTCTTAAGTACAAATTGCAACTTCTTTTTGTGACTAATCTGTAAAAGCTCACGTCATAAATGACCTGACACCATTCAGTTCTACGTAACGATATATAGATAGGACAAAATGAGTAGAGTAATATGAGTACGTTTTACAGGACAGATTACCGCCCAAGAACCGGTGAACTATCCCCCCCCCCCCCTCTCTCTCTCTCTCTCTCTCTCTCTGGCTGACTGGCTGTCTCTCTCTCTTCCCCTCTCTCTCTCCATCTCTCTCTCGTTATCTGTCTGTCTGTGTCTCTCTCTCTCTCTCTCTCTCTCTCTCTCTCTCTCTCTGTCGATTGTCTCTGTTTGTCTCTATCTGTATGTCTGTTTGTCTCTCTGTCTCTGCTTCTGTCTCTGTCTCCCTCTCTATCGCTCTCTATCTATCTAGCTCGCGTTCACACACACACACACACACACACACACACACACACACACACACACACACACACACACACACACAAACATGCACAGAGTGAAAGAGAGCACAGAGTGAGAGAGACAGAGAGAGAGGAGAGACGAGAGAGAAACATTCAGGGAGAGATAGAGACAGATGTTCTCACAAACCAGCATACGAACACGCACACCTATATCTAATGAATTAGAGAATGCCTGCCAGTGCCCACGCGAACGCAGAGCCTGTACAAAGTACACACACACACACACACACACACACACACACACACACACACACACACACACACACACATGTGCGCACGCGCGCATGCACGCGCATGCACGCACAGAAAGTGACCCTTTTCTGTTTGTGAGATTGTGAGGTTATCACTGCCTGTGTGTGTTTTCAAACTGGATCCGTTATCTTCCGCCCAATGCAGACTGCCTAAAACCAGACTGGACTTCCAACGATAGCCCGTTCCGCTTTTGACTGGATTTTATCGAACAGGAGAGCCGCTCAGAGTGGATGGTGTGACCAAAACAGGTTATCATGTCCCCTATTTTGTTTGCTTTTTTTTCTTTTTTTTTCTGAACTTTTTTTTTATGTTTTGGAGTTCACAAGAATCAAGAGTACAGCGACTTGTTTGTAAATACTGTCCCCGTTTATGATGAAATCGGTTGATTCTTGAAATAATTTTGCGTTTGTTCCTCTTCTTCTTCTTCTTCTTCTCTCTTCTTCTTCTCTCTCTCTCTCTCTCTCTCTCTCTCTCTCTCTCTCTCTCTCTCTCTCTCTCTCTCTCTCAAAACAAAACACAGAATGTGTGTGTGTGTGTGTGTGTGTGTGTGTGTGTGTGTGTGTGTGTGTGTGTGTGTGTGTGTGTTCGCGCGAGCACAATAACCCGTGTACTCTATCGTTGTCACATTTGTATCCACATTATCCAAATATATATGACATTTTGTTTGTTTAATACGTGCGAATTATTTCCTGACTGAGTTTTGAAGGGCGTCAACGATTTGATAACGGTTGTAATCCAAGCCAAATAACGTTGTATGTGTTCATTAAGTTAACCCGGCGTCAACGATCGTAATCCAAGCTAAACATCGTTGTATGTGTTTATTAAGTTAACCCGTCGATCAGCCATTTGTTATTTCATCTGTGACCAACCAAGTCATTACACGAAATTGATGATGGGAATAGTAGGGACCTGCCTGTCCGGGAGAAAGATTGTCAACAACTAAGGGAACGAAGGTCGTACACTAGGCTGTCTAATTTTATCTGTTTTCTTTCAGGGATGAGGGACAGTCCGAGAAATGGTATGGAAAACGATTCAGATCGACAGAAGGAAATACGTTTTCCCTGTTTGTCTGAACTTCTTTTGTTGACTTTCTCTGTCTGTCTGGTATGTTTGTCAGTGTGTACGTCTGTCAATCTGTCTGTCTGTCTGTCTGTCTCTCTCTCTCTCTCTCTCTCTCTCTCTCTCTCTCTCTCTCTCTCTCTCCCCTCTCTCTCCTCTCTCCCTCCGTCTCTCCTCCTCTCTCGCTCAACCTCTTTTGTGCGCGCATGCGCTCGTGGTGCGCGCGCGCGCGCGCACGCGCGCTTGTGTGTGTATGTCTGTATGTGAGAGTTTTTTTTTTTTCTCAACTAGTTTCTTCCAGACCGTCTCGCGGTTATATGCCTGCATTTGTGAGGCGTTTTAATCAACACATCACCTGTTAACGTTAATGTCGTAAAAACAAGTATATGTGGATGTAATGTCTTTCTTCAACAACAAATATTACGGATTTTTGCTTTCTATTTTAAGTACTTTTTCCATTTTTTTTTTAGCCAGCAGCCCTCGACGTTCAACAAACCAGTCTGCACAGCACTTTTGCTTTAGGCCAAGTATCATTAGATGACTTATGAATTGATAGTTGGGTCAGTCACTTGGAAATTCATTCAAAATCTTCACAGACCTTCTGAATACTTGATTCTCATTCAGCAGAGGTTAGGTAGTTTTCCCACATATATTTTCTGATGTACTACAAACAGATATGAATAGAGAAAAAGGTGTCTGCAGTAAAATAACGTTTGACGCCACCGTTTAAACTACCGCGATTGGCGAAGGTCTGTCTGATCGATGGACAAGAAGAGAGCATTTGTATAGCTTGATGTTCTTTGTCACCTATTTTTACACAACGATCGGTTACCACTTTGTGTAGATTTTCTCTCTCTCTCTCTCTCTCTCTCTCTCTCCTCTCTCTCTCTCTCTCTCTCTCTCTCTCTCTCTCTCTCTCTGTGTGTGTGTGTGTGTGTGTGTGTGTGTGTGTGTGTGCTGTGTTTGCTCTCTGTGTGTAAATGTGTGAGCGCGTGCGTGCTTGCATGTGTGTGTGTGCGTTTGCGCTTGCAAGTGTGTGCGTGCGTGCATGCATGCGCGCGCGCGCCCGTGTGTGTTAGAGAGAGAGACAGACAGACAGAGAGAGAGAGCACCGTGTGCATGTTAGCCTCACCCTACCTCACCCCACCCCACCCACATCCCACCGCCCTGTGTGTTTTATGGGAGTCTTTGGAAGCGTGTTTGTCACACCATTCAAACCTTGTTCAGCCAATCAAGGCCAAAGATCAAGGTCGACGATCGCACTTGTTTATGGGTCACGAGACCTAAAAACATCCCCCCACTACCCCAGCCCCACTCCCACCAAAAGGATTATTTAAAGAGAGGCCTGTTCCGACGCCGGCATACTTGCGGAGAGGGAGAACACCTGCGGTATTGCCAACAGAAGCAAGGACAGCCAAGATGAGCAACAAACCTGAAGGTGCGTTGGAGTTCCCGAATTATCTCCCCGTATCGTTGCGTCTCTTTACCAACGCACTGTTCTGGTGTTGATTTCAACAGCTTTTTTTTATTGTTTGTTTGTTTGTTCGCCTTGACATTTTGGGATGTGAAAGGAATACGTCGGTTATGATCGTTTTACAGTGATATGTTTACTTTTGTAACCCTTTTGCACGTAAAAGATCATACTTTTAAGGATCACTTCAAACGTGTGTTCTGCCGAGATGTCAGGTGAACACTGACAGGACCACTACTTATTCTCTCCCTTGCTTGTTCTCGCACTCATGGACGTATTTCAGCTGTTCATTCTTTCATTCACTGTTTTACATAGGCTCACTCACTTACTCACTTGCCACTCACTCACTCACTCACCCTCTCACTTACCATTCGTTGGCGTTGTTGAATACTTATTGATTTTAATCACAAACATGTCAGGTGGCGCTGTGGCGTACAGGCGAACTTGCTTGCTTCTTTCTTGCTGATTTACATCCTTTTTCCTTTTTGTCCACTGATTTACTGACGTTTCCTCTTACTGTATTATAGCTCAGTTTGAATTGGCCGTTCAGAATGCAAAACAAAGGATTTTTTTTTATATCGATGCGAAAAGCAGCAGCAACAACAACAATGCAGCAAAATGTGATTAAACACAGTCTTTTACCCTTTTCACGCAGGAGAGTTTAGCCGAAGCGAAGCTTT
>JADBJO010003141.1:365968-368468 GCA_016801955.1 Conus betulinus | reverse complement strand
TTAACGATGAAAGCAGCGCCATCATGGGAACTCGTTATGTGTGTGTGTGTGTGTGTGGGGGGGGGGGGGGGGGGGGTGCGCACGCGCGTTTGTGTGTATGTGTTTGTGTGTGTGTGTGTGTGTGTGTGTGTGTGTGTGTGTGTGTGTGTGTGTGTCTGTGTCAGTCTGTGTGTGTGTGTGTGTGTGTGTGTGTGTGTGTGTGTGTGTGGTGCGTGTGGGTGGGTGCGTGTGTGCATGCGTGTGTCTGTGTGTCCATGTCTGTGTGTCTGTACGTCTGTGTGTCTGTGTGCAGTACTACGGACACAGGGAGAAGATGCGCGTTATCGGCAGGGAGGACGAGCTGGAGGCCTGAACCGGAAGGCCTTGCAGATCGCCCGCCAGGTGGCCAACCAGACCGGCACCCTGATGGCCGGCAACCTCTCCAACACCTGCCTCTACAAGCGGAACGACCCGGGAGGCCGTCAAACAGACCGAGATGATTTTCAAGGTGCGTGGTAGCAGTAGTATTATTGGTGGTGGTAGTAGTAGTAGTAGTAGTAGTAGTAGTAGTAGTAGTAGTAGTAGTAGTAGTAGTAGCAGTAGTAGTAGTAATAGTAGCGGTGGTAGTTGTGGTGGTTGGTAGTGGTGGTGGTGGTGGTAGTAGTACTGGTAGTTGTTGTTGTTGTTGTTGAAGTAGGAACAATAATTGTTGTCGTTGTTGTTGTTGTAGTATCAGAAGAAGTAGTAGTGGTCGTAGTGGTAGTGGTGGTGGTGTGTAGCAGTAGTAGTGGTGGTGGTGGTGGTGGTGGTAGTAGTAGCTGAAGTAGAAGTAGTAGCTGTTGTTGTTGTAATAGTAGTACTAGTCATTTTTGTAGTAGTAGTAGTAGTAGTAGTAGTGTTGTTGTTACTGTTGCAGTCGTAGTAGTTGTAGTAGTAGTAGCAATACTTTCATTTTAGGTCTTTTCACAAAATTATGTGATAGACGATTTCAAGGTGTCTACGTGGTTGGGATGGGACGGAGGGAGGGGGGGGGGGTAAAGCAAGGTGGCGGTGAGGTGGGAGTGGTAGTGGTGGAGGGGTAGTGGGGGGTGAAGGTGGAGGGAGAAGTCGTCGTGCTTGGAGGGGGTGGGTGGGTGGGTGGGAAAGTGTGGAGGGTAACACGGAAGCGGGAGGTAGTGGGGTGGAGGAAGGGAAAAGAAAAGTAGTAGAGAAAGAGCGGGAATGGGGTGGGGGTGGGGGCTCTGTGTGTCTGAGGGGGAGGGAGTGGAAGGGGTCAGTGGTGGGAACGAGGAGAAATTTACGGGTGGATGTTGGAGGAGAAAGGTGGGAACGGTCGCGAGGGTGGAAAGACAGATAGGCAGACAAGACAGATCAAACGGCAGGATAAGAACAAATGAAATAAAGAACTTATCCCCTCCATGTGTGTGTGTGTGTGTGTGTGTGTGTGTGTGTGTGTGTGTGTGCTTGAATGCATGTGCGTGTGTGTGCGCGTGCCTGTGTGTATATGTGTGTGTTTGCGCGTGCATGCATGTGCGCGCGCGCGCGTGTGTGTGTGTATGTGTGTGTGTGTGTGTGTGCGTATGTGTGTGTGTGTGTGTGTGTGTGTGTGTGTGTGTGTGTGTGTGTGTGTGTGTGTGTGTGATCAGGAGCAAATCGAGTGGGCAGTGGAAGAGGGAGCCGACTTCATCATCGCGGAGACGTTTGCCGATTTGGGGGAAGCTATGTTGGCACTGAAGTCCGTCCAGAAATACGGAAATGGTCAGTCTGCAACTCTCTCTCTCTCTCTCTCTCTCTCTCTCTCTCTCTCTCTCTCTCTCTCTCTCTCTCTCTCTCTCTCTCTCAGAGTGGCTGCATAGTAAGAAATTTCTCATTTTACATATTCAAGGCATTCCAATTTAGATCAGTTATGACTTCATGAGAGAGTAGTCCATCCTGTCTTTCTAATGTTCTGTAATTCATATACTGCTGTTATTTTATCCATACTCGCTTGTATAAGGGGCAGTGGCCCTTTGCATGAATAATAAACCATCTGATTTCTGAGTTCTCTCTCTCTCTCTCTCTCTCTCTCTCTCTCTCTCTCTCTCTCTCTCTCTCTCCAGCCTGACAATGTAGGTTCTATGTTCTTTTGGAAACATGTTATTCAAATATAATCAGAATGAATTGAAGTACAACATTCACTTTTTGACCAATTCAGTTTAAATGCAACTTGAGTTAATCATTCCTCGCCGCTGTCTTGAATTATATGAGGTTTCAAGGGTGTTTCATATCATGATAAATCACTCAATCCTGGTCGTCATAGAGATACATAAATAGACAAAACCTTCCATCACACAAAATGAGTCGCAGTCACTTCGCAGTATTTGCAGCTAGCAGCCAAAATAGGAGGTAGGGATGTAAAGGGATCGATACGGGTATGTGGGTTGAAACAGAAGCTTCGATGTGTCCGTACATTCTTAATAATTTGCTTCTTTCTTCATTCAAAAATATTATTCGGGAATCATCATTTCACAAATTTGTTCTT
>JADBJO010003141.1:348468-360968 GCA_016801955.1 Conus betulinus | reverse complement strand
CTGTCAGTAAAGGGTGTTCCAAGCTTTTGGTAACGATATCTGTATATTTCTTTTTCTCATTGATAATCCTGTGCACTGCTTTCATTGTAACTTGATATCGTTCATTAATGTGTACATATTGTACAATTAATAAACGCCTGTTTTGCTGCTTATCTGCCGATTGTTTGGTTGCTTTTACTTGTTTTTCATTCTTTGGTTGTTCTTGTCAGTGGTGGCGTTACTGGTTTTCTTTTGTTTGTGTGTTTTTCTTCAACATTGAAAGAAATCAATTGATACAGAACATGGAGCGTGTGTGCTCATTAACAAAAGAATGGACAGAGAGAGAGAGAGAGAGAGAGAGAGAGAGAGAGAGAGAGAGAAATTTGATGCTGTTAAGCTGTGAAGCCCATACAACAAATCGACGCGATGTACAATGACAAAACGCGACTCGATTTCATTGACATTGCAACCACAGCAATGTCTTTTTCTTTCACTTTACACGACAAAAATTGTGCATGAAAAAAAAAATATTTACTGGTATGCGTTCACTGTCAGCTCTGTGGATGACGGTCACCCCGGGTATAAACTGGATCAATGCGTGCAAAGCGTGCAGGCGCCGGAGAGAGCACGTGCTTTGAGTCTGCTCGTTGCGTGTCGCCGCCCGAACGTCTTCCTTGCTGAAGGCTGGCCAGTTTGACACATACCTCTGATGACTTTCTTCCTGCTTAACGGACCAGAATACACACACACACACACACACACACACACAGAGTTTAGTACAATGGATAACAAAAGAAGAAGAAGAAGAGAGAGAGAGAGAGAGTCACCACAGTCACATAGCAAGGTAACCACGAATCTGTCGTCTGCGGTTTCAGTGGATGTCAGTGGTAGCAATGCAAAGATAACGGAGTCGAAAACTGAGTGTCCTTGACCGTAGAAGTCTTGGACACTAAAGAGAGTGAACCAGTCAGTCACCTGTCACAGAACGGACCCTCAGATATGGTCTAAAGGCTTCTGGATCAGCCCTGTGGGGGTACATTCAGGAACGAAAAAAAAAAAGAAGAAAATTCCCTTAAGAAAAATAAGAATTTTCTAGGACAGAGACTTACTTCCCTTTAACTTTTTTTTTTTAAAGGACGCGGGGAAAATATCAAGGGTCAACGATGTTTATTACGTCAGAGTTTGTTTTTTTTTTTTTAATTCGGTGAACACATGTAAATCTGTAAAAAGTAAAATCAGTTCTACCCTCCCACTGCCCATCTTCAGAGGACTTGATGTGAAAGTCTTGTTTACTAAATCCTGCGATAAGTGTTTTGACCGGAAATTGCCGAAATGAGTCCTCATCAAAATTCGATGGGTTGGGCCCAATTCCATCTTTGCACCAAATTGGTTCAAATAAATATCGTACTTTATTTATTTGTTTATTTTGGAAAGTGCTGTGAAATGGGAAGTGGGGTGAAGAGAAGAAGGGTAAGGGTGAGTAGAAATCTTGCTGATTGACGAGGAGAGTAAACAAACAAACAAACAATGAAAACAGAAACCCGAGGTAGCCGATGCTGATGAAAACGTAACTTTTGAAGAGGTAAAGATCTATAGCTGTTTTCCCGACACCCACATACCTGTAATACCTGGCCACGTCACAAGGTTCAATACCCTTCGCTAAAACTGCCCTCCTGGGAACTGCTGAGGGTGGGACATGGAGGAAAACAACAACAATTACAACAACAACAATTACAACAATAAAGAACGACTGACTGACAACAGAGTGTGGACGGGGAACCATTTGCATAGACTGAAGCCATGGCACTTAACCGACACGGCTGGCAACGCGGTGAATTGTTCCAATGTGTGGCGCCGCAGTGACAGTCCATGGAGTCGAGGGAATGGTATGATACACAGAAAACATCGACGCGTGAAGGCAAGTAATGCAGGCACGGCATGAGCAGCAAAAGAAAACAGTGCAAGTTCTATGGGAAAGTACAAACACCAAACAAACGGATTTGCCGTTATCTTACTGAAGATTTGGGAGAAGCAAGAACCACCTGCAATCATTAACCAAGGTTAACCACGATTCATTGGATACGGGCCCTTACGTGTTTTGTTTTTTTTTGCTGACTGTATCCGTAAAATGTTGTAGTAGAACTGCTGTAAGGACACGTTATTACTGTTAGCGTAAGACGCCCACAGACGTTCATCTAGTGTCCCGGACGAAATCTGCTGTCCTCTCCAAGTTCTCCGGAGCGACGCACAGTGTGAGTTCGGGGTCGCTGGAGTTGGTGGGAGCTTCCTCGCAGCACACACACACACACACACACACACACACACACACGCAGCGTGCTGTAGAGGGTATGGATGCAGCTTCGGAGAACTGGCCTGTTGTCATATCTCTCTGGCCACAGGGACACTCGACTGACTGTCCAGTACCAAACTTCGCCCGCAGGTGGCCGCCTAGGAGATTGTGTCCAGATCTCAACCGAAAGATCTTCACCTGCTCCTCTCTCGTCTCAGCAGATAGTAGCTGTGTAGCCGTATTGTAAACTTGGGAAGTTGGACCTGCCATTTCAACAGATTGACCCAAGTACTAACTGTTCGGATGTGACGATGAACCACGGGGGCATGCATGCACACCAAGCACTTGGCCCACATGCACGTGGAATAATCCACAACAGCAGCAGGGAAATTATGCAGAAAACAGTAAGAATTAAGTTAAGTGAAGACAGAGACTACCCACTAATACCCCAGCCTCTTCAATAATGGTTTCGCCTCTTTTTGTGTGTGACTCCAAGTTTCTCACAGTATCTTTCGCGGCGGATTGACGACGGAATCTATTGTGGAAAAAAAAAGAAACATCGACTAAATCAACACGGCAGTGTCTTTCCAAAACGACGTTCCATTTAGTCTTCAAACCCTCTCTCGCGGATCAACATGTTTTAAATTTTAAAAAAAAATCTCAAGTTCCCTGGGCCGCTTATTCTCTGGCCTGAGTGTAACTGCCAGCCCCCCTACCCCCATCCCACCACCGCTATTCTTCATCTCTAGCTATCTCTTCCTCTTGTGATTTGTTCCGAAAGAGGTCCTTGTTCTGCGGATGATTGTCTTTAGTAGCTATGTGTAAAGTGTTGTTTTAGAATATCTCTAAAGTTATGACAGAACAAGACAATTTTTAACCTCGTTTTCTCGAGTTTAGTATTTTAAAGATTATTGAAACGTTGCACCACCCCCCCCCCCCCCCCCTCCCGGGAAAAAACTATTCTTTTTAACACTATAGACACACAATTTGTCTAATTATTAACACAAATGCACTGCAAAGATTCTATCTGGCAATTTCAATGTCAGCACAGTCGAGTCGCACAGTTCAGACTACTTAATTAACTTTTCTGGCCTGTCGCCTAAAGTTTTATTCGCCCATCGTTGAGGATGTGCAGTGTTGTATGGTTTTTGAGAAAGAATAATGCCTCGACGTTTATTTGGGTGTACAACAACCCACGATTTCCATGATGTTGAATTTGGTTATCAGTACAAGCTGGCCACTCTCTTACCTTCTGTTCTTTGATGGTTCTCTACCACCACAGCTGTCCTGTGCTCTCTGTGCAGCGCATACCGGTCATCACGTGCTCTCCGTTCTTCCTGTCAGGAACTCAGGAAAATACCAAAGCGAATGGTAACATCGTTTGGTGAACGTTCACCGAACGATGTTAAAATTCGCTTTGGTATTTGGTATTTTCAGTTTTGCTGCTCCAGCCGTTTGGAACTCACTGCCTCCACCCTACCCTAAAAACTGACCAAATTTATCTGTTTTCAGAGCACAGGTGAAAACCTGTCTTTTCTTTTTTTTTTTTCTTTCTTTTTTTTTTTTTTTGCTGTCCCAACCTCTGCGCCACCTCAGAGGCAGTGCACCCACACCGCTCATTCCGACACCCTGTCCACAGCCACGGCCCGGTCGGCCCCGCCGCAGCCCCCCGGCACCGGCAATCCACAGGCAGCAGTCAATGTCAAGTCGTCAAGAGGCAACCCACCGGAGGAGAGACACTGCACTGCTGCCGAGTCACTTCAGTGGTGTTCAGTGGCGCCTGTTCTGATCTAACATACGCAGGACACCACCTACTTAGCCCCCTACTGACGACAATAATTGCTTAGTCGCGGAGCCGGCGTGAGTGAGCTCTCCCTCCGGAGGGCGCCACCACGTCCGTCCAACGACAGCCCCCATGGACCCGCCGATACCGGTGACCCCCGACGGAACCAAACCAAGGCCACAGACGCGGAGAGGACATCGAAACTGAGGTCACCATGAGAGCAGGGCATGAAGGGCCACAGAATTTGAGACTTTTTTTTTTCATGCTGATCGATGAGAATGAGGATGATTATGATGATGCTACGGATTTCCATTTCGGTCTGAGACTACATGACAGGGCTGTACTCTACGCTTCCTTTCATAATATATCCCGCGCGTCAACCAGGCCCGAGAGATACAGACACCTGCAGTGTTGGTCAGGAAATTTGAGCAAGCACACTCTCAGAAACGCATCCATTAAGTGGATGAAACTCGACTGTCTGGTCCCAGTCTTCCCAACTGAGTCCGCAGCAAATTCAACTCTGGGTAGGAGCCGGTCGGGGCAGAAAAACCCACATGACTTCTGATGGGATTCGAACCCACGACCTCCCAGCCGGGAGTCCGCGACGCTACCACTTCGCCACGGCGGCTGGTGAAAAACCTGTCTTTTCGGCCAAGCATTTTGAGCAATGCTTTTCCAACACTGTGTGTATTTAATAATTTCTGAAGTAAGACAGCTGATATATGTGAATGAATGAAGGTCTGAATGGTGTATGAAGGCGCAATTCTTCTTCTTCTTCTTCTTCTTCTTCTTCTTCTTCTTCTCATCATCATCATCATCATCATCATCATTGTAGTAGTAGCATCAGGTAGCAGTAGTCGCAAGTAGTTCTTCTTCTCCTTCATCCTCATCTTCTTTCTTTCTTTTTAGTGTCCACAATCATCATGTTGATTATCCTGTCACTTCTGTGTGTATGACCATTTTTTTTTATCCCGCCATTAAGGCAGCCATACTCCAACTTCGGGGAAGGTGCATGCTATGTGTAACGTGTCATCCATACCAACGGCCAAAGTGACTGACCTTTTCTTCCGAAAGTTGGTGACGGGATTTTACGTGTGTGCAAGATGTGCGTGCGTTCACACACGGAACCTCGGTTATAGTCTCATTCGAAGGACCGTATGGGGAATGGAGTCAGAACCAATGTTAACTCCGAGGGAAAAATCCCCCCGTACCGAAACGGCCGGGTGGAGATGCGAACCCGCAACCCCAAGATTACGAGTCCGGCGCTCTACCAATTGAATTGTTCCGGCCTCCTCACCATCATCATCATCATCGTCATCATCATTATTGTTATTACTAACTTTTTGGGGACGAAGGGGGGGCCGATGGGCTTTTGTACACTTTGAGTTTCTGAATGGCACACGCCCTGCAGATGATGTCATAATCTACTTAGAATTCATTGACCTTTCCCCTTTCCAAACCAGCCAATGGTTGTAGAAATTTTCGCCGGGCGAGCGAGCCTCAGAGGGTTTTCGCAAGTCACTGTCCGATGTGTTGAATGCGTGCCCCAGCCAAGCCCGGAGAGAAGTCGCCGTCGTCAGCGTTTCACACTCCGGTAGAAGTGTTAGAATGATTGTAGATGGAAGGTTCCGACATTCAGGAGGAAGACTTTCAAGACAATAATGAGGACTTTTTTTTTTTTGACGGTGGAGGTGAGAAAAATTCCGATTGACTGCTGAACTGCGACTGACTGCACCGTTAGTTGAGGGCAAGTGATAGGGGGGGGGGGGGGGGGGGGGGGGGGGGGGGGGGGGGGGGGGGGGGGATAATAATCACGCAGCGCAGTCCGAGCAGAGAAGAGAATGTGTGTGCCGGATATGACAGAGGAAGAGTTGTTGCAGTTCGTGACGCAAGACTGGCATCGAGATTTTCGATTCGTTCCTGCTGTGCCACCTTTGACTGGTGAGCATGGTTTCCTCACATCTCAAGATCGATACTCCCCCTTCCAGTTTTGTTTTTTTTCAGCCGAAAACGCATCGTCTGCCACCGCGTGAGGCTTTTCAGCAAGGTGTGTATGTTATTATTATCTTCCTTTTTTTTTAAACTTTATTATCTCACTCACGCATCTATGTACATACACACACACACACATACACACACACACGCGCGCGCGCGCGCGCACGCACACACAATCACACACACACACACACACACACACACACACACACACACACACACACACACACACACACACACACTCTCCAGTGATGAATATGATATATGTTTGTATTTTTAGGAGAAAGCAAGGATCTGTAAAATGACAAAAGAAAAAAACATCTTTTAGATAGATAACGGTTTATTGTGCTGTTGTGTCAGGTGCTGTTGCTGTTCTGCGGTGGATGGATAGGAAGCCAGTCCATGTCATCACCACCAAGGTCAGCCCCCACACCACCACAGAGATATGACCACATGCTGTGGCCAGTTCAGGAAACCCCTGGCTGTCCAGGACTGTCCAGAACATGGCTGGGGTGGACAAAAGTGACCAGCTGATCTACATTCCACTAAATTGCAAGACCATGAAGTGGTGGGGAAAGCTTTTCTTCTACCTCTTCACCCTGAGCCTCATCCTGTGTGACGCACTCTCCAGTCCAGCCCATTCCAGCCATTCTGTACAAAGTGTTGATTATCAGTGTAGCAAGCAAGCCAGTGTGTGCATAGTGTGATGGTGTGTGTAGTTTTTAGTTTCTTCTTCTTTTTTTTTTTTTCTTATTGTGTTGGTGTCAGTCAGTATGAGAGGATCATAAAGTGCCATGCTGGCTGTTATATGAATGAACAATCATATCTGGACATTCCTTGGATTATTTTGTGAGGGAACAGACTGTTTCAAAGACATTGTGTTTCCACGGATATATATCTATATGTGCCCATTCGGATGAAAACAAGAGGACATTCTTTACCCGGCTCAAGAAGATGCAAGATGAAGGTAGGAAATTTGTTATTTTCACCCCAACTAACTTGTGTCTTGTCCTGTGCTATGTTTGTCTGTGTCCTTGGTGATAACTAACCCCCTCTATGTCTGAATTTAACTCATGATGTTTCTAACCAGTTCTGAAAGTTGCATGTCCTTACTGCTGAGAGTTTGTGTGTGTGTGTGTGTGTGTGTGTGTGTGTGTGTGTGTGTGTGTGTGTGTATTTAACTAACCCTTACAAATGGGCAATTCCATGGGAAAGCAAGGGAAAAGACTGTCAGTCCCAAGTGAGCTGAGAAACTATGCTTTATGGTAAACTACAGGTGGACAGTAACCCATGATTTCTATGAGAGAACACTGCCCTGCTATATATCATGGGGTTGCAGTAATATATGATTTCTGTGTGGATTGTTGCCATCTTATAAATCATGGAGATCAAAAAATCGCATGACTTCTATAAAGGAACACCCCCTCGCTTTGTATCATGTGGTTGCAGAAACGCATGATTTCTATGAAGGAGCACTGCCTTGTTATGTATCATAGGGATTAAAGAAACACATGATTCATATGAGAGAATACAGCCTAGCTATATGTCATGGAGTTACAGAAAAACATGATTTCTATGAGGGGACATTGCCTTGCACTATATATCATGGGATCACAGAAAAACTCACGATATCCATGAAGGAACAATGCAATATAAATGGAACTGCTCGAGATTTGACGTTAGCAGATAAGGGTCTGATCTACAAAAGATCACAGAATGCTCATAAAATAAAGCTATCCAGCAGCTGCTGAACCACATGGCTCAGTGGTGTCAAATGACTGGATCGTCCACCAGCCTACAAAAGCCTAGACAGACCAGACTCACAAGAACAAGACGTCAGGAAAATGACCGACCCATCATCAGTTTCGAATCAGCTGACGTGTATCAGGAAAATTACCATAATCAGTGTCAAATCAACTGACGGGTACAGTAATGAATTCTGGAAAGACGACGTGTTAGCAGTTTATCTAAACCATGAAATATTAATAAAAGTTAACGATATCGACAAAATTAATTTCCACAGCCAACAGCTTTTTAATAGTAATTTCATTGGGTATAAAAATCAAGTATTACATTTCAAAAACAGGGTAAAGAATGGCGTTGAGCAAATTTAAGATGTAATTCATAAAAGAGAAAATTGATTACTGACTTTAGAAGAAATGCAGCAAAATGGTTGGCCAGAACAGAGCCCCTTACATTGTTTGAGTACAATGCTGTGATCAACCCCATACCAGCTCAGTGGATCCAGTGGATCCAGTCAGGTGAAGCAGGATCTGGGGACGCTCCCCTGCTTTGCTAGCCTGCTAAATGCAAAGCCCCAAAAAACAAATAGGAAACTAGTTACGCCACATAAGGAAACTCAAACACCTACTGCGAATGCCTTCTGGAACAGAAAGTTTGGTATTGACTTAGACAAATCCACATGGTGTCGAGCTACAGACATTACAAAAGAGGTAAGTTCTCCACTGAAAAAATACGACACAACGTATATCCTGCTAATATCATGCTTAGTAAAAACGAACGTAAAAAGACTCGAACAAATGCTGGTATTGTTCTACTAACACAACTGATTTCATTGAACACTTTCTGCGAGTGTCCAGTCGTTTACAACTTTTGGAGATTTATTGAGCAAAACATTTACTTAGAAAACATATGCTCATATCAAATTATCAAACACAGATGTGTTATTTGGCATCGGCAAATCGATTGCTTCGAAGACAAATGATAAATGTATCAATTTTATCATATTATTGAGTAAAATGTGTATAAGTATTTTCAAAAAGACGAACACGGGTATCGCTCTGCAACTCATTTTTGAGAAAGAGAGTATAATGTCCGAAGGGGTTTAAAAGGAAAACTTCCCAAAGTAGGCAAGAGAGTGTAAGTCTCATTAAGCTTTAAAAAGAGAGAGAGAGAGAGAGAGAGAGAGAGAGAGAGAGAGAGAGAGGAGATGGGAAAAAATTACATCGTTCATTTCATGCGTGCAATATCAAAAGAAGGGGGGGGGGGGGGGGGGGGGGGGGGGGGAGAGAGGGAGAAGAAGATCTCAGCAGGAGAGTTGCGGAAGTGGGGGAGGGGGAGGGTTCGGATATCGAGGGGGAGGGGGATTCGATGGGGGAGGGGGCGGGGAGGGGGAAGGGAAGTGAAGGAAGGAATACTCATGTGCCTATTGTCTCACTTCTTGGGTGTCGTCGTGCCTTCCTTGTGGACCTTTTATTTTCGCGCTGTAAGGTTCGCTTCATCGGGGAACAGCAAGTTGGTGAGACAACATATAACAAACTTCTACATTTCATCTCTACGACGCTGTCTCTATCTACCTACCTGTCTGTCTGTCCCCAGTCTCTCTCTCTCTCTCTCTCTCTCTCTCTCTCTCTCTCTCTCTCTCTCTCTCTCTCTCTCTCTCTCTTATTTAATTATCTATTTATTTATTTTTTTTTTTTGCCGGGGGGACGGGGGTGGTGGTGGTTGTGTGTGTAGCATGAGTAGCCCTCACGCGCTTGGATAGAGAGATGGAGAGGAGGGACGGGTAACTGGGACCTATGATATCCTTTCAGGTGTGTCACATAAGGATTGGAGAGGGGAGGGGGAGGGGGGGGGGGGGGGGAGGGGGACGGGGGGAGTGGGGGAGGAGAGTGAGAAGGGGGGGAGGGAGAGGGAAAGAAAGGGGGGGGGGGGGGGGAGGGGAACTCTTAAGTCTGTTGTCATGCGTCTTGGCTTTTCCCATGTCTTCCTTGTAGACCCTTTCTTTTCGCTATAAGGCTGGCGTATCGGGGAATTGCCAATTGGTAAGACGATTTGTAATAAATTTTGCAATCATTTCTACGATGCCGCTTCTTTCTGTCCGTCTGTCTGTCGGTATCTCTCTCCCTCCCCCCCCCCCCTCTCTCTCACTCTCTCTCACTTCTGTTCTGTCTGTCTGTCTGTCTGTCTCTCTCTCTCTCTCTCTCTCTCTCTCTCTCTCTTTGGGAAAAAGTGAAAGAAATGAAAATGATTAAGTCTTTGTTAGATTAATGTTGTTTTCGTTGTATAAGCAGCACATTATGAGAGTGAGAGTGCCAGTACACCACACATTAGAACATTAACAAACCCTGACACTTTGTATCAAACGCAAAGAACACTCAAATCAAGCAAGAATACATCCATTTGTAAAAGACCATACAGACTATGCATGGCGTGAAAGAGACTGGTTGGAGAAAACAAAAGAAAGAAAGAAAAAAACAATAGTGGAAAAAAAAAAAAAAAAAAAAATGGGTACACAATTTGGGTATAGGTTTTGATGGAATGCTGACCTTTATAAACCATGTTGAGTCTACGGTACCTAAATGCTAAATGGGCCTGTTTGTCCTGAGAGCAATGGCAGCGAAATGCATTGAACAACGCCATCTCTAGTAAATGTATCACGCCGTTGAACTCCGTGTTATTGGTTAATGATTAGGGCTTACAGAATCGTCCAAGAGCAATCCTCTCAATTTTGAAAGAATTCAGAGTGAGGAAATATCAGGAACGCACCAGTTTAAATTACCTTGCTTGACCCCTCCCTTCCATGCAGGTTACACGCAAGCTGGAACAGGTGAAGGCATATGTTAGAGCACCTGAAAATCCCCAAAGGCATGCATGCTTATGAGGAGCGTGCACACACACACACACACACACACACACACACACACACACACACACACTGACTGAATCCAATTTAATATCAGATTAACCCGAGGTTGTACACACACACACACACACACACACACACACACACACACACACACACACACACAGGCGTGCGCGCACGCACGCACGCGCGCGCTCTCACACACACGCATGCTTGTTCACCCACATACACAGGCATATATACGTGCACACTTTTAATAGGCAGGAGAGTAAATCATGCTCAGTTCATCTGACGGTGACGGGGAATCCTGTAACAAAATCACAACCTTCTATTTTAAGCAAACAGAAACGGGACAGAGTGGGCCCGGGGTGAATGACAACGATGGTATTCATGTAAGAGAGAGAGAGAGAGAGAGAGAGAGAGAGAGAGAGAGAGAGAGAGAGAGAGAGAGAACTCTCTCTCTAGGATGTATTCATCATTACCTCACTTACTTCCCTTAAGTCACTATCGTGTTGTAGATGTTCATTAAATGTACGTAGTCATAGTGCTATCAGACACGATATGTGCGGTTTCTTACCTTGTAAGTGCCCCCCCCCCCCCCCCCCCCCCCCCCTCCGTCCTCCTCTCTTCCACTGGTCCTTTGCACGACAGGGACCTAAATATTGCGTGTGAGCTTTACAAACGTGCGATCACTTGTGTTGGTTCACTGTTTTCTTTTTCTTCTTTTTTTTGTTTTTTTTTCCTTTTTGATTTTTTTAGGGTAATGATTTCAGTGTTCTGACAGTATGAGATCTTTTGCAGGGACAATTTCTTTTCTTTTTTTTTTTCCCACAAACTTCTCCATACACGTATTGGTACTCAAGCTCATGGACACACACACGCACGCACGCACTCACGTACGCACGCATACACAAATGTATATACACTCACGCACACACGCACACACGCAACATAAGCTTACACACACACACACACACACACACACACACACACACACACACACACACACGCACGCGCGCACGCGCGCGCGCACGCCCGCGCGTGTGCACGTGTGTGTGTGTGTGTGTGGTGTGTGTGTGTGTGTGTGTGTGTGTGTGTGTGTGTGTGTGTGTGTGTGTGTGTGTGTGTGCGCTTGCACGCGTGTGCACGTGTGTGTGTGTGTTGTGGTGTGTGTGTGTGTGTGTGTGTGTGTGTGTGTGTGTGTGTGTGTGTGTGTGTGTGTGTGTGTGTGTGTGTGTGTGTTACGAACGAACAGTCCATAGAACATGGGGTCCGATAGAAATCGTGTGTGTAAACCCTTGCACACGCCTCTCAGTCCAGAATTTGTCGCATGTGTTGCGAGGTTTCCAATAATGCGAGCTAATGGGAGTTAAATCTAGGTCATGGGACATTGTTGACCTTGTCACTCTTGAGGCCGTGTTTTTTCCTGTTCAGCAGAGCTATGTAGGCGGGTTAAAAATGTGTTGCTATTACCGAACGTTTCAATTTTTACTTTAGCACTAGAAAACAAAGAGCAGCAATACACGTAGGACCTTCAGACCGAAAAATGTTGTGAAAGAGAAGTAGTGACAGTGAACACGGTGTAACTTCCCTTCTGGGGGCCCCTTGCTTTCGCCTCTAGTTCTTACATGTTTTGGCATTGCTGTGTTCTCTATCCATCTCAGATCAAACTGACCCTGATAAGGAAATATCCCAAATAGTCCACAATTACCGAATAGGTTGGATGCACAAGCTGGCATATTTCAGGTATTTGGGCATTAGTTTTTGATTGAGGCAATCTCTCTTTAAAAGGAAGTTATCTAGTGGTGATCTGAAAGAGGCCACTGAACTTGATTTTGCCAAGGGCC
>JADBJO010003141.1:340968-343468 GCA_016801955.1 Conus betulinus | reverse complement strand
GTCTTAATGAACTGTCCACTAAGAAAAAAAAAGACACATTAAAATCATAATGCACACATACACGGGGAAGGGGTGGTGGTAGATGCACAGACAGTGTCAGGTGAGGCATGGGACGGGTGGGGGTGGGGGGGGGGGGGGGTTCTGTCATTGGGTATACTGTTGTGTCAAAGCGGCCCATGAATTCTTTATGTACCAGTGAGTGTGTGGCGATGTGTTTCTATCTGCCGCATGTCTATCATGTGTGGTAAATGTGTATACCGATCCCTTACGTAGATCATGCATTCAGGATCGTCACATACTGGTCACACAGTGAGCACTCGCCAGGTCCGAATCCTGCCTAGAAGAGCAATCACACCACCATGAAACAAAAGACGAGGCTCGTACGTGCCTCGGTGTAGTCCACCGTCTTATACGCATCATGAACCTTAACCACAGATTTGGGAAGAAGAGTCCAAGCCATGGAAAGAAGATGTTGTTACCGGGTACAAAACACGTCATGCTGCTCGTATCACCAATGAAAGATGTGCGCTGAACCGTGAAGGAACTCGTGGGACTGCATGAAGATCGGCTGATACCGATTAAAAACGAAAACTGCGTTGGTAGGGGCATTTAACAAGATCCAACGGCCTTGCTCGGGTGGTCCTCCAGGAAACTGTTGAAATGAGGGAGACAGAAAGAAAAAAATGGGAGAAATGATGGACCGACAACATGGTGAAATGGACGAGGAAAAACTGTTTGCAGGGACCCAGGCCTTCGTACATAACTGATTGAACTGAGGGTAAAGAAAAGAAAGGAAAAGAAAGTACAACAACACAAGAAATGGAAGTCTCAAATGATAGTTTTAATCCATGTAAATCCTTTAATGCAACCAAGTTTACACAAAAAGAAAATGCAAAGTTGTTAAAAACACAAAACATTAGCAGATGCGATAAAAAAAATCGTAATTGCAATATGAATACTACAATCTACAATGACAAACAAATTCAACTAAGCAACAATGCAGCAAAGCAAGGATATAGTTTAAGCTTACAATGAATGATTTTGTTCAACAAACACTGTTAAAGTAAGGACGATAACAGGATTTGTGAGACAAACATGGCACCGTTTCGCTTCAAAGATCACGTTTTCTTCATATCAAGTTGATGCTTCTGTACTAGAAAATGTGAAAACTAGCAGTAAATTTGATTTTCTTCTTTGTCGGAAATACAAAAGAGAAAAAGTAAAAGCTAAAAATAAGTCTCAGCTGTCTCCCTGTTCTTTTTTTTCATCATCATCATAATAATTATTATCATTATTATTATACATGATTATCATTGTTATTGTTGTTATTACTATTGCTGCTGTTACTATTACTGTTATTGTTTCTTGTTCTTGCTGTAGTTGTTCTTGTTATTGATATCATCATCATCATCATCATCATCATCATCATCATCTTAATGATCATGATTATTAGTATTATTATTGATATGGACTGAGGCTTTATTCTGACTTCATGACGAAGTATATACGCAGTACCTTGTATTTCATTACTGTTATGAAACAATTACCATTATCAATCATTTCCATAGCTTAGTTCAGATAAATATTACTTCACTTGAGAATAACACTTCCCCAATACTTCCGTTAGTTCAGCTGGAACAAGCTTTGAGTGTGCAGGAGAGAAAAAAAAAAAAAACAAAACCATAAGTCTTCTGGAAACTTATATACGGAAACTTGTGTACGCACTAAACAGTTAAATAGAGAGGCTATCTTTCGGTAGAGATAGGTTGATACAAAAACTAACATACCAATCTAGTACTAGTTTAGGGTAGATACGTTGGTCACATTACACGTTGAGAACTATAAATTGAAAGGACACCAGTGGGCGTCACCACAAATGAAACTGAAAGCAGAGCTGGAAGAGATGGGCACAGCTGTGAATGAGAACGAACGTAAGAAAAATCCAGAAGACAGTTTATACTAATACGAAGATCTTAGCAAGGTACAAGAATACTTTGAAGGTAAAGGACGCAGGCTTGTTCCCCTCAAGACTGCAGAAGATCTGATATGGCAGAATACAGATTTACAGTCACGCTGAGGCAGACCAATGTTCTGACGTGGAAACAAAAAGCACAACTCTTTTGTACTTGTAGCAGAATAATAATGTTCTTTTACATAGAAAGAAACCGGGTATTTGTTGAAGGGAAACAAGTTACTACTGGCAGCACGGTAGACAAGTGTTTTTGCGTGGACACATACTTGTTATTACTAGCGTGACAGAAGATTGTTTTGAGTGGGAGGATACATACTTATTATTACCAGCGTGACAGAAGAGTGTTTTGACGTGCAAGGACACATACTTATTATTAGCAGCGTGACAGAAGAGTGTTTTGACGTGGAAGGACACATACTTATTATTAGCAGCGTGACAGAAGAGTGTTTTGACGTGGAAGGACACATACTTATTAGCAGCGTGACAGAAGCGTGTTTGGTGTGGAAGGATGCATACTTATTAGCAGCG
>JADBJO010003141.1:335968-338468 GCA_016801955.1 Conus betulinus | reverse complement strand
CATTTTTTCAACGTCAGACAGCGTCAATAGAACGAAGCGTAAAATAACTAAATCAAACAAAGACATACGGATATTTATTAGCCTTGCGCTTTTATGAGTGCATTAGAGTGGGTTTGAGCTAGATAAGCATGTTTGTGCAGCAGTATGCATGTATGTTCTTCCTCTTTCTATGCTAATGTTATAAGTCTGATATATGTTGATTTATCCGGACCTTTCAGTATTACAAAATGAGATAAAGTTTTATGTTCAAGAAATCAATTTTAACTTTTTTTTCCCCGAAAATTTAGAAACCTTATTTGTGAAAAGCTCTGTGACATTGTAAACGTGAAACAAAAGAAAATGATTGTTAGATGTTGATGTGATATGTCGTACCAGCATCCCAGTGTACCAATGATGTGGAAAATAGTGCCAGGGATCTAATGATACTTAGCGTCGTAGCTTCTTCCCACTGAATCCAACATTTTTGTCTTTCTCTCTGTGTTTAGCCTCATTCCCTCATTTTCTCTCTATTTAGCCTCATTCCCTCATTTGTTATTCATTTAATCAAAAGATATATTGACAAGATATCACATTTTCACACCGGAAGACAAAACTTTCTGCATCTTCCCGAAAAGTTATGAAATGAAATGAAAGTAATCTGAACACAGCAGAGGAAGTTAGAAAGAACTTTCGAATCACATAAAAAAAAAATATGAAGATCATAAACGCTTTTGCTCGGGGATAATACTGTTTCACCGTGTCCCTGATGGAATTGACTCTAACACTTTTTTATGTGACGATGCACAATCTGATGCAATGCCCAGAATGTAGACTAGGAAACACAGAACGTGTTGCGAGTGAAAGGTGACAATGAAAGCACTCAGAAACACTGCAACCAGCCCAGAAACGTTTGTCAGATCAGCACAAAGTTATGCGGGTGTTTCTGATCATGGGTCCAGGGTATAATCCACGCGGAGAAAGAGAAGTTGCACGAGCAAACGTATTCACTCTGGATAATCGTAAGCTGCTTTTTAACTGCACATTGATCTCCCTTTGCACATCAAATGTTATGCCGAGTTGGGGAAAAACTGCTCATTTCGTAAAATGAACCAGATTTGGCTCAGTTCACAAAACTACAGAAGATCTGCCTGTTTGGTGAACTAAAGAAAACCTCCGGTTTGTTTCATGAAATGAACAAAAATGATGGGTTGTGTACTCTGGCCGACAGACAGAGAGACCTGCAAGCAAGGACAAAACAAAGAGGCATTGATCAAAGAGTGGGCTGCTGCGAGAAGATGAAGAAATCAGATATTAATTGTAAAATGTATATTCTGATGATATACTCAGAAGGAAGGACTGAGGAACACACATGTAGCGAGAGAAAGAGAGAGAGAGAGAGAGAGAGAGAGAGACAGACAGACAGACAGACAGACAGACAGACAGACAGACAGACAGACAGACAATCTGTTTCCATATTTTTTGAGACAGACAGACAGAGCGAGAGAGACAGAGATAGAGTATCTGTTTGTGTATCTTAAACATGTACGATGAGACAGTGAGAGAGAGAAAGAGACAGACAGACAGAGTTAGACGGACAGACAGGCAGGCAGGTAGACAGGTAGACAGACAGACAGACAAACAGACAGGCAGGCAGGTAGACGGGCAGGTAGAGAGTCGGACAGACTGACAACCAACAGACAGTACCTGCACAGTGTGTGTATGTGTGAAAGGACGGGAGTGATGGGGGGGGGGGGGGGGGGGGGGGGGGGGGGGATGGGGGGGGAGGGGAGGGGGGGGCGGGGGGGGGCAGTGAGAGAGAGGGAATGAGGGTTGGATGCTATCAAATCAAATACTTGAGACACTTAACGCGATCGGCGGTAGACCAGATGGTCGTGTCTTAAATAAATGTTAGCGAACCGCCCAGAGAAACGTGGGGACAAACGAGTCACAAGACAACACACAACACACAACGCGTTTCGACCTCTAAGGTCTTCCTCAGGTGAAACAAAAACGAACAAAATAACGAAAATGCACTTAGCTTTGATCGCTTCAGATTGCTTCTGAGTTCAGCGCAAGGAAGAGGCGGCGTTAGATATCCGCCTGCAGTCGTTTCACTTTGCAACCAGATGGTCGTGATTTAAAGACATATAATAGATAATACATAACTGTCTAATCTTTCATGAAAATGGCAAAGCTCACTGGTTATTAGACAACGACTTGATTGCAATTCGTGTTTTCATTATTTCATTCCATTTCAGTGTTGTGTTTCTTTGTTTATACATAGTGTTAAGGAATGATTCTCGAAACCACACGTGAATTTAAACGAAATTGTCTTAAGTGGCAAACCTTTAAAAAAGTTTCCCGAGACAATTATTTGGTATGCTATCTCTGGAAGACAAATCTTTTCAAAGGTTAATTATGATGATGCAAATCTAGGCCTTTCCAAAAAGGAAATTCATAAATGTATCACACGAAAGAGCGCGAAGCATCAGTCAGTAAAAAAAAAAAAGGTAACGAGACT
>JADBJO010003141.1:323468-330968 GCA_016801955.1 Conus betulinus | reverse complement strand
ACTTGCACTCTAAAACGCAGTGTACGCTCGAGCAGGTTTGGAGTTCTTGGGTCACAAGCACAGAAGAAACAGCGATTTTGCCTAAGAAGTTAGGTCTAACTGCTTTCTGTCCAGGAGACACAGAGGTTACTGAGGTTCCCAACAACATTATGGCTAGTACGGTACTGGCGAGGATAGGTCTGGATTCGGGATGAGTGAGCGCCATCGTGCTACCCGCTGTGAGACTGAACAGAGACTGGCCGGGACTCGTGTGTATGTGTCGCAGGTATTTTCCCTTTTGACAGACTGCAAACTTGCAACATCTCTTCCCGGCATATGTTGCTCCTTGGCTCCACCCCTTTTCTCTGCTGTTACCTCCCTTTGCTCACTTGCATTGCATGCGGGCATCTTATGGCTTGCTGCGTGATTGCATCTTTGTGAGCAGTAGAAGTATTAGGGAAGGTGGGGGATGTAGAGGCGAGTAGTGAAGAAAGGGCTGAGAGAAAGAAAGACCTGAGAGAAAGAATGTGAGGAATAGGGAACAGCTTGGAAGACGCAGTTGAATGAAATGTACCAGCTCATTGACAGTAAGAGAACTCTGGCTCTCGAAATGATTTGTGAAAAAAAAAAATTGTAGATACAGTCCTTATCGTTATGCCCTCTTAAGAGATGCCTTCGACTTGAAACTTGAGTCTTATAGGGACTTGCCTCTTCTCTGTGCCATACCAAAGGTCTTAGACAGCAGCCACTGTATTGTGCAAACGTGCAGCAGCTGTTACCCTTCCAGATTTATCAAAAACCAGGGAGACTTTGGGTTTTCATCCTCTGTCTGTCTGTCTGTCTGTCTGTCTGTCTGTCTCTCTCTCCCTGTGTCTCTCTCTTGTTCGCCAAAGTTTTTTTTTCTTGTTGCATACCAGGCCCGTTAATCATACTAAACAGACACATTCCGGAATAACTGTGTAAACGCGCGCGCGCAAGTGTGTGTGTGTGTGTGTGTGTGTGTGTGTGTGTGTGTGTGTGTGTGTGTGTGTGTGTGTGGTGTTCATGACTCTTTTTTTTTTTTTTATATTTTATTTTTTTATAGCAATTTTGCAGAATCGTCAGTGGTAAATGCTTGTATCAGATGCAGATTTTGATTATGATGATGTGACGACGATGACGACGACGACATTTACGGTGATGATGATGATGATGATGATGATGATGACGGCGATTTTCTGTTCTTATCATCATCATCATTATCATCATCATCATTTTCATTATCATGATTTTTTTTTTTATTAATAACTTAAATAAAGTTGTTGTTGTTTGTCAAGGGAGCGAAACCTCTCACAAAGGGCCTTAAGCGCTTTAGACAACAAGAATGCCGCATGGACCGATTAGCAGTAGCGCCGCGCCGTCGCCGAGCGCATACGGTCTAACTGTGTTAAGGAGGCTGAAGTAGTCAGGTGTCAGATGGCACATACGGTAGTTAGGGACCTTCCCGAGTTCGAACTTTCCCGATAGCGAAGGGAAGAAAATTTATCCACTAGGATCTCGGAGTATCAGTGAGCGCTAATGACGCAGTCAGCTGAGGTTGCTATGTAAACAGACTTTGAAGAATTGAGTCTTGGGCTTGTTCAGACGGTATTGCCGTGGGGCACTGTGTTGATGTGTTGTCAGGCTGGTTGAATGCGTGTGGACGTTATTGTCGTAGCATCTGTAGGATAATCATTGTCTGGAAGTAGCTCCCGGAGTTGGCGGGAATTTTGTATGTCCGTTTGGTGCGAAGTTTGCTAAGAAATTTGGTAGGGATATGTCTAAATGCTGATGTGTGGAAGAATGTAGCAGGAGTGGAATTCAGTGTACATGTGAACAAGGTGGCAGAGAAGTAACATGGACAAAGACATGGCCCAAAGAGAAATCCTTTTGTCCATCCCTATATAAACTGAGGGGAACAACATCACGTGGAGAAAAGAAGAACACCATGGGAAAGGGAAGAACAGAGAGAGAGAGAGAGAGAGAGAGAGAGAGAGAGAGAGAGAGAGAGAGAGAGAGAGAGAGAGAAGAGTGAGCAGGACAGGGTAGGGTCGAAAGAAACGTGGTATCGGCGACAGACGTGATAGCAAGGTCTTGGGCGTAAAAGACAAGTTGAGAAAGAAAAACTGAGTTTGAAACCCAGAGGAGGGTGAAAGAGACAAAGAAGATTTTTCCACGTTGAGTTCTCAGAGACGACCACAGAGACCCAGTCCTAAAAGCTTGTGCCAGACCAGCAAAGGCGTCGCCATCACCCTGTTCTGAAGAAAACTTGAAGTGACTTGTTCGAGAACGGTGGTGTGGTGTGCAAGTGTGTGTGTGTGTGTGTGTGTGTGTGTGTGTGTGTGTGTGTGTGTGTGTGTGTGTGTTTGGAAACCTGGCCAGGTAAGAAGCCTTTTTGAGTATAAAATTTGGGATTAAAAAGTATTTATCTTTTTTGTTTTGATTATTCCATTTTGTGTAATTGGATTTTTCATGTGTAATTTTAAGTAGCATAGAAACTGTATTTCGTGTTCTTAGTCGTGTTGGGAGAGAATCGAATGCGTGATGCCCCATTCCCAAAGAAGAGGTGAATTGTTGGTGAGTGCATGAGTGTGCATATGCGTGTATGAGTGCAGAGATGACCTTGGTGTATTAAGCCTCACAAATACATCAACTTCGTTCACTTAAGCAATACCATCATGATTTTCCCCCGTCCTGGACAGTTTTTGTTGTTGTTGCTACTACTATTATTATTATTATTATTATTATCGTCGTTGATGTTATCGTCGTAATGCTGATGATGACGATGATTATAATAATAATGATGATGATCATCATCGTTATCATCATCAGTAGTAGCGCTTGTAGCAGCAGCAGTAGTACTGTTATCACCAAAACCATCATCGTCATTATGGTCATCACTACTATGATCGTCATCATTATTAATAATATCATTATTATTGTCTTTTTTTTTACATGTATGTGTGGCTTGGGCGCGCTCCTCTCTCTCTCTGTGTGTGTGTGTGTGTGTGTGTGTGTGTGTGTGTGTGTGTGTGTGTGTGTGTGTGTGTGTGTGTGCCAGACCGAGTGAGGAGGAGAGGTCTGTGCGTGGGTGAGCGGGTATGTTAAAGAGAAACTTCAGAAAACATTTTTTAATGTTAGACTGAACAAGGAGAGAGAGAGAGAGAGAGAGAGAGAGAGAGAGAGAGAGAGAGAGAGAGATAAGAGAATATACGAGGATAATAGGAAAGCGCTGATGTGCTTTTTTTCAGTCCTCGCCCTGAGTAGAGTCAAGAATGCAAAATAAGATGAGGCAACAAAAGAAGCATGCAAAAAGTGGCTACAACTAAAATAAGAACAAACACAAGAAAAATATTTCAATTCTTCAGGCCTTCAGCCCCTAGAATGGGGTCAAACACATATCTCAGCGATCGTGGAAAAAACACAACAAAAGTATGAAGTTGATCTAACTTGTGTCATACGTAATGCACTGTCGCATTCTTATTGATTTTCTCTTAAACTTTCCATGAAATCCTGTCTTATCTTCAAAGCATTAAAAAGGAACCTGCACAGCCTACGGATTTTTCAAACAGAGTCATTTTGCAATATATTAATGAATGGCTGATCACTAAGAGTCAAATATTTCTGCCTTAATCGTGTGTATGAAATATAATGGTTTATTACATGCTCTTCGTCTTCTAATATATTGCACATTTTGCACAGAAAATGTCCATTGTTCTTAAATGTTCTGCGGTAAAAATGAACCATTGATTGGCAACAAACCCAGTCGGAGTTTTGTCAAAGCAGTTCCTGAAGCATTTTATATCCATATTTATATTCGAAATACCGTTCACAAGCAAAGTTTTTCTTGAACAGTCGGTATCTTCGGTACATATTTTTACTTGTTACAGACTCGTTCCACTCCTACATATAAACATCCTTCAATCTCTGTTTAAACACTGCTATGAAAGTTGATTTACAACCTACTTCTTGTTCCAACCATACGTATCCAAACCCAGACGTGAACAGGATGTTCTTTGCTAAAGACACCCAACATTTTTTTTTTTACCGTTCTCGTCTAGTACCCCTCTATCGTTGTCAGCCTCAGCCAGTAACGAATGCATCTTACTGCACTATTTACATACGGAGGATAGCGGCCCAGTTCGCCAAGTGCAAACTTGTTAGGTACTCTGAGGGGTATATTTTAAAAAGCGCTAAGAAGCTAATGAGTGTATTTTTCCAATAGAATCAAGCCTGTGGAGTCCCCACATTTCAGAAGCATGAAGGAGAACAGATTGCACCTGCACATCAAATACTCGAAAAAAAAAAGTTCTTTGAAATGTCATTCATGTTATATATCTGATGCGCCTACCCCTTTTTATTTATACTCATTTTGTTGTTGTAAATACAAATCCCAGGTAATTGTATTCGGTAACTATAACCAGTTGCGCACCATCACTATTCCACTTTTCGTGTTTTCCAAATAACACCCTTCCGAAAAAACCATTACCATAGTCTTGTCAGTGTTGACATTTAGAAATAATCTTTTGCACGCCTTATTCAACAAATCAGTTTGATGTTGCAAGCCAACTGCAGTGGTAGCCATTAGTACAATATTATCTGCAAACAAAAGCAGATACAGATCTACCAGACCGGGCAGAAACTGAATTCCATGCATCCCATTATTGTTTACAACTAAAATAAGATACGGAATAAGAAATAAAAGAAAAGGTCAAATGAGAGAGAGAGAGAGAGAGAGAGAGAGAGAGAGAGAGAGAGAGAGAGAGAGAGCAGGCACGAAGGGAGTGCAGGGAAGAGAGAGAGAGAGAGAGAGAGAGAGAGAGAGAGAGAGAGAGAGAGAGAGAGAGAGAGAGAGAGAGCGGAAAGGAGGGAGAGGGAGAGAGAAAGAGGCGAGAGTGGGGTGCGGGAAAGAGCATGTTAAGAACAATCTGGCAATCAAAAAATGCCAGGGAGATGCAAACAATCGATTTTAAAGCGTCAGGAAAAAAAAGAAAAGAGAGCACAAACGGAGAAAAAAAATGCATAGTGATAGCCCAGTCACCACGGGTAGGGGGGCGGGGCAGAATGTCATATAGATAATAAAACCAAGTCATTCCAGCAGAACCATGAGAGAGACAGACAGACAGACAGACAGAGAGTCGCATAAGAATACAAGCCTAACGACATAATGACAAGGGGGCAGAGGTAGTAGGAAAACACACACACACACACAAACACAGACACACACAGACACAGAGACACAGACACGCGCACACACACACACACACACACACACACACACACACACACACACACACACACACACACACACACACACACACACACACACACACACACACACACACACACGCGCGCGCGCGCGCGCGCGCGCGCGAGCATACTCACATAAGACATACTTACTGAACAGAATAGACCTAACGTGGGCATTTCATGCACAAAACACTTTCTTAGTAGTCGGGGTTCATACATAATGCAAGGAGGGTGGTGGTGGTGGGTGGTGGATTGTTACAGAGTATGCAAGTATTGGCACATAAGATGGTTGAAATAATGGTGTTTGAAGGTTGATATCCATTGTCGTTGTTTGGTTGACTCAGGGAGCGAGTTCCATTGACAGGAGCCTGAATATGTTAAACTGGATTTGAATAAGTCAATTCTTGGAACCGGGACATGAAATTTTGGTAGAGTCCTTGAGGAACCAAATGAGAATCTGTGAACTAATGTTGAGAGTGCCTTCCCAGACGCAATCCTGTGCATTATGATCCCTTTGTTGTATTCTGATCACAGACTTAAGGGGAGAACTTGAACCTTTTTATAGTCCGAGTACTGATTTCTAGGAGGACTAATTTGAGTGCTCGTTTGTATAGGCTTAGCAATGGTTTGAGGGTGTTTTAGCGCTGCAGAGTCCCATAAAGTAGACCCATAGTCTATGTATGATTGAATATGAGACTGGGAAAGAGCTTGCGTGGATGCAGGTCGTGGAAGCGTTTGATTTTGGAGAGTAGATAGACTTTCTGAGAAACTTTTTTTTGCACAGTGAGGTTATGTGAGCTTGCCAGCTAATACTGTTATCAGTTGTTATTCCTAGCACTTTGACGTATGTAGCCTGTTCAACGGGTTCATCTTTAAGATGTACAGGAGGAAACTTCATGGTGAGACCTTGTCTTTTTTGCCTGGTTGTGATAAGCATGATTTAGTTTTTTAGGGTGAAGTGACATGCGATTGAGTACTTGTACAGTTTGTGCAAGAACAGTAATATCAGAATTATTTGTGTGTATTGTTGTATATCATCAGCAAAGAGTTCGCAGGTGGATATGATATGGAGAGGTAGATCATTGATGTAAATTGTGAACAGTAAGGGACCCAGGATAGAGCTTTGTGGGACACCATAGGAAAGTGTCTGAAATGAAGAGAAAGTTGTATCAATTTTTACACACTGTTGCCTGTTTGTGAGATATGAATGAAAAAGCGTAAGCGTATTTGTGGATAAGCCTTAAAATTTTATTTTTTTCTAAGAAGAAGGTTATGGTCTATCATATCAGATGCTTGTTTGAAATCAATGAATAGAACACCACAGTATCTGTTGTTGTTAATTCTATTTAACCAGTCATCCACCAGGTTGATTAGGGCTGTTTGACAAGAATAGTTTTGTCGGAACCCGGACTGTCTTGATGAAGCAAGTGGTGTGTATTAAGGTGGTGTAATGTGTGTTTGTTTATGTGTTTATCCAAAGGTTTGGAAATAGTGGAAATGATTGAGATTGATCTGTAGTTTGCAGGGTCTGAGTTGTCACCTGCTTTGTAGATGGGTATGACTTTCGCTTTTTTGAAAACTATTGTGAAAATTATTTTTTGCCGATGAATAAATTGAAGACGTACGTTAACATGATTTTATATATGTAATTGCTGGAGCTGATGGTTTGAGGATTTTGTCGTCTAGGCCATCCATCCCGCAGTTACCTGACTGTTTTAGGTGCGTTTAGTAGTGATAAATTTCAAAGACTGATATTGGTGGAATATAAAGTTCAGACGTGATGCTTTTATCATGGTTTCAGTTTTTGAAGGTCGTTTGATCTGGAAGAATCTGTCATGACAACTTTATTGGCTCTAGTGCAAAAGTTTGTGTTTAGCTGTTCGACAGTGATGTCTTTACTTACAGTTGCTTTTGATAAAGATTGTTTGTAAACTCGTTCATAGCTCTCCATGCCAATTTTGGGTTCTGGTTTCATGATAATTAGTTCTCGATTATATTTCATTTTTTCTCTGCGCTTCTGTGAATATATTGCATTTATCAGTTTGCTAGATTCCTCTTCATAGCCATGTTGTTTAAGCAGATCTCTAAGGCAGCCTGCCTCCTGTAACTCTTTAGTGTACCATGCTGGTTTAGGATCATGTCGTACTCTAATCGTTTTTAGAGGGGCGTGTTTATCATATATTTCTGTAAATGTTTTGATCCAAAATTCAACAGCAGCATATGGATCAGTTATGTTGGAAACTGAAGAGAGTT
>JADBJO010003141.1:298468-310968 GCA_016801955.1 Conus betulinus | reverse complement strand
ATGGTGAGAAGGATGCGTATGAGTACATATACAGGTAAATACGTGCCTCGGCACAAGCGTTTTGTGTACCAGAACGAAGCTTTCAGGGGACATGACGAATTGAAAGAGAGAGAGAGAGAGAGAGAGAGAGAGAGAGAGAGAGAGAGCAACCTTTCGCATGTAAATAACAATTTAACTCTTCCCGGCCGCCGATAAATGCACGAAGAGTGCAGATTTTGTCAATACAGAAAAAGATTCCATCGCCTCCTTTTTCATTTCTACCAAGGTATATCTTGTACCCCCTCACGGCAAGATTAGTTTGAATGTCTTTGAAATGACATAAAGAGCATTCCATTCTTTACAAAGTGAAGAATACCGAATGATACCCAAATGACGATCGTGTGAACAGAGCGCAGGCTTCCCCCGGGGGTACAGAACTGTACCCAAATGTTGGTTTGTTCGGCAATTGAGGCTAGTGCTTCCCTGGGTCGCACTCGCGCCTTCGGGTGTTTCTGTTTCTTTTCTGTTGAGTGTGTGTGTGTGTGTGTGTGAGAGAGAGTGTGGGGTGTGGAGAGAGCTGGGGGGGGGTGGGAGGGGGGGGGGGGGGATGCAGGTGTGGCGCACATGTTGACTTCGTTCAACTGAAGATACCACTCATTTTGTGAAGTACTTTTCAACAGAAGCTGTAGCCTGAGAGGATTTTAGTTCTGCGTCTTAGTGAACTGTCCACTAAGAAAAAAAGACACATTAAAATCATAATGCACACATACACGGGGAAGGGGAGGTGGTGGATGCACAGACAGTGTCAGGTGAGGCATGGGACGGGGGTGGGGGTGGGGGGTGGGGGTTCTGTCATTGGGTATACTGTTGTGTCAAAGCGGCCCATGAATTCTTCATGTACCAGTGAGTGTGTGGCGATGTGTTTTCTATCTGCCGCATGTCTATCATGTGTGGTAAATGTGTATACCCGATCCCTTACGTAGATCATACATTCAGGATCGTCACATACTGGTCACACAGTGAGCACTCGCCAGGTCCGAATCCTGCCTAGAAGGGCAATCACACCACCATGAAACAAGAGACGAGGCTCCTACGTGCCTTGGTGTAGTCCACCGTTTTATACGCATCATGAACCTTAACCGCAGATTTGGGAAGAAGAGTCCAAGCCATGGAAAGAAGATGTTGTTACCGGGTACAAAACACGTCATGCTGCTCCTATCACCAATGAAAGATGTGCGCTAAACCATGGAGGGGCCCGTGGGACTGCATGAAGATCGACTGACACCGGTTAAAAACGAAAACTGCGTTAGTAGGACTATGTAACAAGATCCAACGACCTTGCTGAGGTAATCCTCCAGGAAACTGTTGAATGAGGGAGACAGAAAGAAAAATTGGAGAAACGATGGACTGACAACGTGGTAAATGGACGAGGAAAAACTTTTGTAGATACTCAGGGTTTAGCACATGCTTGCCAGTATATCTGGGGAGAGGGGGAGAGGAAACGGGGGAAGGGGTGGGGAGGGTAGTTTAAGGATGGACTGGCTGGACTGTGGAGAGGGGGAGGGGACAGGATGATTACTGTATCTGTTAGTCTGTATCCCTATTCCTCAGCCCTTCCAAAACCGGATCCACCCTGTTTGCAATGCTACATACTCGTCTTCCTGTCAGCGCTTCACTACCTACTCCATCTCTCCCCCCCCCCTCTGTGTGTGTGTGTGTGTGTGTGTGTGTGTGTGTGTGTGTGTGTGTGCTTGTGTGTGTGTGTGTGTGTGTGTGTGTGTGTGTGTGTGTGTGTGTGTGTGCCAGTCAACCCTTTATATAAGTGACTTGTTACAATACTTTTTTCATTGAAAGTATCCCGTTTTTTTCATAATCTGTTCACCAAGTTCCCTTTAGATGATCCTTTATCTATTTTAATCCATTTCTGCGTATATTCAATCAATTGTATTATTTATTTCGTTGTTATTGTTATGTGTGTGTGTGTGTGTGTGTGTGTGTGTGTGTGTGTGTGTGTGTGTGTGTGTGTGTGTGTGTGTGCTTGCTCCTTTTGTGACATTCGTTCCGTTATTCATTATACAACGGATATGATTTGTTCTCTCATTAGATAGCTTGTTCATTTATTCCACCACCAGTCATTTATGTTGCGTATTTGTGTATTCATGTTAAGATACTATACATATATGCATAAGTAAGAAGGTGGGAATGCATGCTCAAATAGATCCTCAAGTCCCCTCCCCCCCCCTCCTCACTCCCCCCCATCCCTGCTTACCACACACACACACACACACACACACACACACACACACACGCACGCACGCACGCACGCACGCACGCACGCACGCACGCACGCACACACACACACACACACACACACACACACACACACAAAGCACGCACGCACGCACGTACGTACGCACGCACGCACGCACCCACGCACGGTCATACACATGCACGCACACACGCACACATGCACAGAGTCGGATTCAGATTCAGATCTTTATTCTGCAGGCCATAGCCCCTCAGAAGGGGAGTACGATGATAGGACAATATTCTGTACACTGATACAACCAAAGCAAAGAAGCAAACAAAATAAAGCAGAGCCACAAAAATAATGTTTTTTACGGTTTAAGCCTTCGAAGCATTAATGAATTTCACTGCACATAGTGTGTTATTCGCAAATGCTACTACACAGAAATAACAATCAAGAATACACTGATGAAAAATAACCTACGCTGCGACAAACTTTGGAATCTTAAATGCTTTTGTCACATAAAATGCGAACTGTTTTACAAGTGTTTCATTCCTTGATGTCATTAGCATAATAACCTTAATTAAGCATGGTTGTCTATAGTATTTTTGTGGAAGAAAGTCTTGCCGAACATTACTTAGTACCTGACAAGAGAAAATAAAAATGAACTTCAATATCAAGTGCCTCGTGGCATAATGGGCACAGGATATTTATCATCACCGAGTTGTCTATAGCGATTAAAAATGACTATTTTTTTCTGTATTACCGAATCAAAATTTTGTTAGGATGTATTCCAAATATTTGTCGAGGTTCGTAGAAAAGTAAACGAGAACATTATGCTCTGTGTTTAATATAAGATAGATATAAAACCTATCACTTTCCTGAACATGAGAATACCAGCTTAGCCATCTACAATCTATTAATCTCTGACGAAAGAATAAAACTGCTTATGTTTCCGACTCCCAGACTTCCCCATACAAAGCCAAATCCATATTCATACAGCTTTCATCTAACGCGCGAGGCCCGATTCATCTTGCCACTGGCATCCATCTCAACTAACATGTTGTAAGCTTAATGGTGTAACCTATGTGGCTCCATTCTAGTTAACTTTAACCAATAACGAGTGGAGCTAACTACAGCTGCTAAATATATAGAGTACCTATTTGTCTGCCCATACACCACATTATTAGGCTTATGCATAGATACTCCCCGAAACTTATTCAGTGCATATAAATGAATCTTCTTCACTTCAAAAGTAGTACTGCTGATAACCCACAGCTCAGCACCATACCGTACTATTGCTTAAATTTGAGTATCAAACAATTTAAAAAAAATAATGCCAAAGAATTGTTATTCAATAATGTCAATTTTTTCATAATACATAAAAAGGCGCATTTAGCTCTGCTCAAAAGATCTTTGCAGGCAAATCTTTGCAAAGCTTAAGCGTGTTGAAAAGAATATACCCAAATATTTGTTCAATTTACTACCGGCATTTTATTTCCATTATATCTCCATCTTTCACTGACAGCAACGTAACCTCCTTTTTTTTTTTTTTTTTTAAAAAACACTATTATGTTAAAAATTTTTAAATGGAGCGACTGATGGCGGAGAACGAAGCAAAATTTAGAAAGAGTGGGGGTTAGTTGCCGCGCCGAGGACATTGACGAACAAAGTACAGGACAAGACACGATGCATTTCGACCGCTTGGGTTCTTCAAGTGAAAAAAAAAAAAAAAAAAAAAAAAAAGGATCACATTTAACATTTAGGACAGTACAAATAAAGAAACGAAGAGAGACTTATCTGATGTCCATGTGGTATGCTGTGAAGAATGGCCTATTATGTTACTTTTAGTCATATTCACCTTTAACTGTAGTGAAGCAGAAGCCCTTGCTAAAGTGTTCAACTATGTTTGTAGACCAACAACAGTTTCGGATAACAATACGACATCATCAGCTAAAAGGAGAATGAATATCTGTTAAACATTTACAAACCGTACACCATGTCTTCCAGAGTAATAACTTTAAATGTTAATTCATTAATAGTTAGTGAGAACAACCTAGGGCTACATACATCTTGTTTTACTCCAGATGTACAGTATACGTAATCTGTAAGGCAGCCTCCACATCGCACTCTTGTTTTTACAGAGTCATACATGCTCATAATATATTTATATAATTTACCCCTGACACCACTTTTTAAGCAAAATAGGCCAGAGGACACTTCTATTAACAGAATCGAAAGCTTTCTCAAAATCTATAAAGGTTACGTATAATTTACGATCAAATCCAAATTGCTTTTCAACAAACAACATCAAAGTGAACATATAATCAATTGTTGAATAATTCTGTTTAAAATCCTGCTTGAAATTCACTAGTTAGATTATTTTCTTCTACCCATTCATGAAGTCTTCTATTATATAACAGTGCTAGTACCAGAAAGATTTCTGGAACACAGTAAGGAAGATTAGAGATGGGTAAAAAACAGCATTTAAATGACATTACTTTGGAGAACTGGTTTAAACATTTTAAAGAGCTGTTTGAAAGAAACGAAGTTGGTAATCTTACAACACGGCAGTGTAACGATGACGAAAGTGTTGGCAACAATAGTGATAACTGTCCCTTCAATCGCCCTACATCAAATTTAAGAATTCTACTGTCATTAAGAAAATTTTGAAATGGCAGAGCTCCTGGCCCAGATGGAATAATTGGAGAGATAATTAAAAATGCTTGCAAGTCAGAATTGGTGATTGGTTTTCTAAAAAAGGCTTTTTTTATACTTTTTTTTTGACAGGGGTCTTTTTCCAGAAATTTGGTCAGTCAATTGTCCTTCCACTACACAAAAAAGGTGATGCAATAACCCAAACAACTATCAGACAATATGTTTGAGCATATATGTAGTAAATTTACTACATGTATTGCTCAGACATATTCCTCGGTAGTAGTTTGGGTTATTGCCACGAGCTGCGAGTCTAATAGCTGGTTTACGATAAACTTCATAACCACAAAACACAGAAAAGTGAAAATGTTCTAAGCTCTTGCTTGCGCACGTGTGTGTGTCTTGGAACTGTTACTTCAACGGATATTTCTTGTTGCAGGTTTTCTTAAATGTACATTCAAATGTCCTATTGTCAGTATTGAATTTCATTTGAATATACAAATTACATACAATGGCATCAAATATGGATGATGCGAAGTAATTTCCTGCTTCATAGTTTCGAATGTTCAGTGCTATGGACTCCCTTTCCTCTGTGGTGGAAACACAAATGGTTGACCAATTCAAGACACGGATAGTTTAATTAGATATTTTGTATTTTAAAAAAAAAGTACAGAATCCATGAATAGTAAATGATTCAACTGATCTAAGATCAGTCCGCTTCAGTCAGGACTGTTATTAGCTCGTTTTTTCCCCCCCAAACATTGTAACAGACAAATGCCATGTGATAAATCCAAATGGACTTTCCAAGCATTGTACCGCAAAATTAGAAGTACCACCTGAATTTTTTTAAAAAAGTTTTTTTTTATTTTAACATTCACTTATCCAAACACTATCTGCAGTTTGTTGTAAATGAAGTGTACTTGGGTTTTGTCAAACCGTCAGTATACAATATTATCTCCAGTCAGAATTCCATACATAGATATGAATAAGACTTGTGTTTTCCTCACAACTGGTCACTCCATTGAAAATACAAATTAGATTGCAAGGTGTGCAAAGAAATTAAGAAAAAAAATCTCAACAAGAGAGTGTCGATTCAAAGATCGATCTGACAGACAAAATGTAAGTTCGAGGTGCAGAATGTGTCGTCTAGCAAATATTCTTTCCAGATATGTACACACATATCGTTATATAGCCAATCGCTGGGTTGGTTAGGACCACACAGGGTCTTCTGTCTGGAGAGAAGTGCCGTCGCTCCACCTGAAAGTTCCCGGATCCGTAAAACTCTTCTGCGCCCACCCACCAGTTGAAAGTTCCTCCCTTTGACAATGGCAAGAAAATAAAATGCAAAGTCATGAGCCCGACCGTGGTATCCAACAATCAATAGACGGAACACCGAATGCTTCTGACACATGACAAAAACATTAGGATGCAATTCGTGTAAATGCGTCTGTGCTTTTGAATGTAAATGGGCAACAGTTGAAGCTCAGTGGGACTCTCTGTGGTTGTCTGTACCTCAAAAACCAAAATCCACCCCTCCCTGTCACAACCCCCCCCCCCCCCCCCCCCCCCCCCCCCCCCCCCCCAGCCTCATTTGCCTCCCTGGCCAAACTGTAAGCCCAATCATACCAACATTGAGGAAGGTTTTGTTTATAGTCATTGTTTTAATAATTTCATTCTTAATACCTTAGCTGAAGACAACACACATATACACGCACGCGCACGCATGCACGCACGCACGCACGCATGCACACAAAGATTAAAAAGATTCAAAGAGTTTACTCCTGTGACACCTTTTGGGGCATGGAGGACTTGAAACAAACCAAACAAATGTGAATGAAACAAATCAAACATCCAAATATTGTCCTAGTAATTAACACACTGAACATAATGTTACACAAATTTACTAAGTTTTAGAAACTTAGCAAAGTTTAGCAACACTTTTTTACCACCACAGAGCAAACGACGATTGTTGAATACAGACTTTATACATGTAAATTTTCTTGGTATAACTGATGTAAAACACACACACACACACACACACACACACACACACACACACACACACACACACATGCATGCATGCATGCACGCACGCACGCACACACTCACATGCGATGTACTTACCACCTGGTCGCAATTCCACAATTGGAGGACTGTCCCACTCCAGTGACTTGTAGTGATACAGATGACCCCCCATCACTGTTGCACGTGCTCGCTGCACTAGCATAGTTTTGTGGAGTCCTGTACAGCTTGATGCAGTGGCTCCTATGTACCGTGTACCCCATGTCAGTGGGACAATTTTCTGCATGCATTTGAAATCGGTTAACGGTCGATCAAACAATTAGTAACAGTCGGTCAAACAATGTCAGTTGAACAATTGTATCAGATAAAGAAACCAAACACATACTCGAGGATGTATGTGAGTGAGCGTTTTTCTTCTGAATGTGAATTGGATAGGAGAGTAGGCAAACACGTTGTGCGCATGTATACATGAATATATATCCATGCTGTGTGACTTCGTGTGTTTATGTTACTGTCATAAGCGTAATGCGCGTGTCTGTGTGTAGGTGCATGCATGCGTGCTTGTGTGTGCTTTTACGCTGAAAATGTTGACAATGCTTTGGACTGTACTTCGGGTTAAGCGCCATAACGACTATTCATTAGGATTTCTTGTCAGTGGCAATCATTTCTGTTACTGTCCAAGTTGCTTTGCTTTCAAATATAATGCTACGTGCTAAAGGTAAGAGGGGTAAAGAATATGTTCAGATTGTAAATTTGCAGAAGCTAGGTTAAAATCTATATAACTATAATCTACCATGGCGGTATAACTGGTAAAATGAAATATCATGGCAGTATAACTGGACAGCAACTGGGCTCGATAGCCTTGGTTGGCAACCAGCCCAGGAGAAGGACCGACCTCAAATCCGTACAGTTGGAGCTCGTTAGCCTTGCCAGGCAATTCATCTAGAGAAGGACACCCTGATGTAACATCTATGACTGAGGACCTCGCTATAAACAGCTTGCAAGACCATGGCAGATGAACTCCGGATGCAAAGGGTGGGACCAGGTCAGCGCGCACCGCACTGCACCTAAAATTTCCACTGCATATGCTCGAAGGACACATCAGCGCCCACGTCACCAACCATTACACGTCCTGTAGCGATGGGAAAGGGCAAAAAACGGCAGGAGGAAGATATGGAAGCCACAGTCTCAATCCTGCATGCATGCGGTTAAGGATATTGGTCGTCTGATGTTAATCATGGGGACGACAACATTGTTCGGCACACCCTGAATGACCAAGCAGCCTTTTTCTAGAGACAACACTGTTCCCTACATGGGCAGGGGCCTAGAAAAGGTGGCCCAAACAAAGCTCGTCCTCTATACCCACCCAGTTGGCTAGCGGAAGTCAACGGGCATTCATTAAAACAGCCAAACAACATCAAAGAAAAAAAAAGCTACAAAGTGCAAAGAGTCTAAAAGGAGTGAAACTCGCACCGCGCCCTGGAACATCAGAACCTTGCTTGATATAGCCGACAGCAGTCGTCCAGAAACGTCGCTCCGCACTTGTTGCTCGTGAACTGTCTAGACAGAATGTTGACATCGCGGCTGTCAGCAAAGTCTGCTTCCCAGAGGAAGACAGCCTCCAAGAAAATGGTGCCGTACACACCTTCTACCAGTCAGGCAAATCGGCAACAAGGAGATGCCTTTCAGACGTCGGTTTCATAGTCCGAATCTCAATTGCTTCCAAGCTTGAAAACCTGCCAACAGGTCATTTTGACCGCATCATCACTATGCACCTCCCTCTGATAAATCAGCAATATGCCATGCTCTTCAGTGTGTACTTCCGGACTCTTCAAGCAGATCCTGCATAGTCTCCTACACAGCACCCCTGCAGACGACAAAGTCATAATCTTTGGCGACGTCAACGCCAGAGTGGGGCGAAATTCAAAGGACTGGAAAGGAGTACTCGGGAAACACGGCGTTGGAAACTGCAACGACAATGAGCGCTTGCTGCTGGAATTCTGCATGGAGTAATAACTTGTCATCACGAACACTATCTTCCAACAGAAAGACAGTCTGAAGACGACCTGGATGCATTCTTGATCCAAACATTGGCTCCATATTGACGGAAGTGCCGCCAAAACAGGGGGACCTGAAAGGACCGTCTGCATACCAAAGTTATATTGATTACATACAAAATGCGCCAGCGGGACCTGAAAGACGTCTTGCATACCAAAGTGATGCCCAGTGCAGAATGCCACACAGTGACAACCGACCAAAGAACTTCCTTATTGAAAACCGTGATTTTCTACCGACACAAAATGAAAAAAAAAAAACGTAAAATTGAATCTTCAGGTTTCAGCCGAGAATGACATGGTTCCAGCTAAAATAATGTACGCATATCTAATAGCAAACGTATTTTTGTATACATATATAACGAGCTTGGAGTAAAAATTTCCATTTGTGCCAAATGTTTATTTCTCATAATCTTTGTTGCTATATATATACAGAGTTCACACACACACACACACACACACACACACACACACACACACACACACACACACACACACACAAAACACACACAACATTCATCGTATGTTCTGGGAGCTATACTCATATACTAGTAAAATGAAAGGGATTTTCCATATATGTATATAGCACTTTTTTTTAAAGAAAGAAACGGCGATTTCGTTGAAATTTAAAGCATTATGGACATTTAAACCTGTCTTTCGCAGATTTCTTTGCCAAATGATTGATTTACATTTCTTTAATGCAAGATTTTACTTCCTTTTCTCTTCCTTTCCGCCGTGTATACGAGATTCGAAAGGAAGGATTTTAGCGTGCTTTTCCGTCTGTTCATGTTTTTGAAAGACTGGATGTTGTTGAGGCCATGAAGAACCTCCTTTTTTTCATTAAGATTAAAACAAGTATGAACAATCTGGACCATCATCAATACGATCAGGCCTATCTCTCTCTGTCTCTGTCTCTGTCTCTCCCCACTCTCCCTCCTCTCCTCCCCAAGCTCTCTCTCTCTCTCTCTCTCTCTCTCTCTCTCTCCTCCCCTGTGCGCGCGCGCGCGCGCGTATGTGTGTGTGTGTGAAAGAACGTGAACATGCTAGTGTCTTCTGTTCTACTTTGATCTCAATTTTGTCAGTTAAATTTTACTTTTGTTGCAAAAAAGTGAAGGTGAATAGTGGTGCTCACTTTTGGAAATGGTAGAAATCAGTTCACGTCTGTCACTTTGCATTTCTTGCCTTTGCCTTTGCCTTTTCTTTTCTTTTTTTTTTTTTTTTTTTTTTTTTTTTTTTTTTTTTTTGGCTGGTTGGTTGAGGGTTTTTTTTTTTTTGCATTTTTTAAAATCTAATAATGAGTACTAAGGACATTTTTGAAAGTTTTTTTTTTTTTCAGAAACAAAAACATAGACTTAGGAACCAAATACTCCAAATATTTTTCAGATTCAGATTCAGAAAACTTTATTATCTCTCGTTGAAAGAGAAATTACATTCGTGACCGCTGCCCTAAAAATTAAAACATACATATTTATAGTTACAAACGTGACACTGAAATTAAAATTACATTCAAACGACCAGCCGCCGTGGCGAAGTGGTTAGCGTCGCGGACTCCCGGCTGGGAGGTCGTGGGTTCGAATCCCATCAGAGTCATGTGGGTTTTTCTGCCCCGACCGGCTCCTACCCAGAAGTTGAGTTTGCTGCGGACTCAGTTGGGAAGACTGGGACCACACAGTCGAGTTTCATCCACTTAATGGATGCGTTTCTGAGAGTGTTGCTCAAATTTCCTGACCAACACTGCAGGTGCCTGTATCTCTCGGGTCTGGTTGACGCCGGGATATATTATGAAAGGAAGCGTAGAGTACAGCCCTGTCATGTAGTCTCAGACCGAAATGGAAATCCGTAGCATCATCTTCATCATCCTCATTCTCATCGATCAGCATTAAAAAAAAAAAAAAAAATCTCAAGGTTCTGTGGCCCTTCATGCCCTGCTCTCATGGTGACCTCAGTTTTTCGATGTCTTCTCCACGTCTGTGGCCTTGGGTTGGTTCCGTCGGGGTCACCGGTATCGGCGAGTCCATGGGGGGCTGTCGTTGGACGGACGTGGTGGCGTCCCTCCGGAAGGAGAGCTCACTCACGCCGGCTCCGCGACTAAGCAATTATTGTCGTCAGTAGGGGGCTTAGTAGGTGGCGTCCTGCATGTTAGATCAGAACAGGCGCCACTGAACACCACCGAAGTGACTCGGCAGCAGTGCAGTGTCTCCTCCGTTGGGTTGCCTCTTACGACTTGACATTGCTCCCTGTGGATTGCCGGTGCCGGGGCTGTGCGGGGGACCGGCCGGGCTGTGGCTGTGGACGGGGTGTCGGAATGAGCGGCGTGGGTGCATTGCCTCTGAGGTGGCGCAGAAGTTGGGGAAAAAAAAAATTACATTCAAACAATAAAACATGCGTGTGTATCACCAAAATGGGAATTTCAATCTTTCTCCTTTTTGGTAGTGCAAATAAAGCATGCACTCAGCCACTCATGATTATATATACATACATGTGTGCACGTATGAGAGAGAGAGAGAGAGAGAGAGAGGGGGGGGGGGGGGGAGAGAGAGAGAGAGAGAGGTGGTGATCTATCATTAAAAATAATTAAGACATATTCCAGACATTTCTATTCCTCACTGTTCCAGGACACACACACACACACACACACACACACACACACACACACACACACACACACACACACACACACTCCAGCATCTATACTTTCCCGCTTGCTCACAGACATACACACCCGCGCACATGCTTATGTCACAGGTGATCACCACACCTCTTCTTACACCCTGTGTTTGTTTAAAAGCGCAATGGATTTGAACACAAAGTTCTTTTTTGTGCGCATCAGCTTATCTCTGGGGACACAAAATCGTCTGCCTGATTTCATTTGTCTTCAAGAATTAACTTGCAAGAGGCTCTAAGCCAACGAGAACGCAGATAAACAGATTGATTATGAAGCTTATACTCAAGCATTTGTCTGCATGTAGTGAGCGCCAAGAGGTAGCACACTTCTGTACACAGTTTTCTGCTGCTTAACTTGTCAAAAACTTGCATGACACTGACCTGACAACAAAGTCATTATTTCACTACCGTGTTCCATTTCCATTCTTTTTTCTTCGTTAGTGTATAGATTATATAGAGATTCTCAAAACCTCAAGTGGATTTTGACGGAACTACGTGAGCGTGGCAAACACATGAAATGGTTTCATGGCATATTCAATTGGTATGTTACCACCGGAAGACATATTTTTTTTTTAAAAAGATGATCATTATCCAAATGTAGTAGAACCGAATTAATATAACACACCAAGCCAAATGCAAAGTCAGAGAGTCTGGATAAAAAAGCAGTTCAATTAGGCGTAGGTCCCAGCAGTTCCCTTGGGCCTCTTGCGCGGTTCACGCATAATGTATACCAAACCCGGACCCGTTCATGTCCAGACTCTTTCTTCTTCTAAGGACAGTGTCCTTAATCTGATCACGTACCCCGGAATACATATTCAGACGACATGTTTCAATAAACTTTGTGATGGACAATGTTAACAAAATCGTGTGTTGCTCTT